>VXBO01003505.1:630835-659973 GCA_013400135.1 Rhinoptilus africanus
CTTTCTACATCGAGGAAGTGCTGCTTTGGGGTTTTTTTTTGAGGAGGAGCTGTTTCTCAAGCACTAACAAGTTCTGCGTGCTTGCTTTGCTCGCTTCATTAGCAGGAATCTGATGGACCCAAGATCAGCAGGCTCATTTGGTCACTTGGACAAAATGCTTCTGTACGTCACTCTGAATTTCACAGGCACAGCCAGCATGCACAGAAGACTGTGAGGGAAAGAGGATTTATCTCGCAGGACAAACCCATAAAACTTTATATAATCATGCAATCCTCTGCTAGCTAAAGCACACAGTGGACTGTAGCCCTCTGAGTAAGAGAAAGAGCCGTGAGTCTAAAACAAGAAGCATTTCTCTCCCCGAGGCAGCTACGATGAGCTCCGCTATTGGCTGTATTACAATCACTGTCAGCTTAGTATTGGATCCACCACCCCGTTTTTTAAACAGTAACTTGCACTTGTATGGAACGGATCAAAGTAACCAAGCTTTTTCTCTTCCTGTATATTATGATCCTATAAAACGTTCAGCTGTAGCCCAAAGCTTGTCTCGGTGATGGTGCTAACATCTACAAGCGCAATGAAAAGCAGGTCCAGTGAAGCAAGTTATGAAAATCACTGATTGCATTACAAAAATACCATGTAAATCCTTTTGAGGTATTCTGATACCACAGAACAGCAGTTTCTCAGGCTCTTACAATGAAAAACAAAGTTTAGCCTGAAAATAAGGGTGATGGGCTACATTTTAATGTGTTACTCCATCCTTGTCTGTCTCTATGATCCTATTTTTTACAAACTTAACATGAAGTCTTCAAAAATAACAACAGTAAATGCTTACTTCTAGGCATGCAAAATGTTGCCTGTGAACTGCTTCAGTATAGGCAGCATGACAAAACAAAAAGTCACTTTCATATATTCAGTATCAAGGCAGTATAAATTTCTCCTACCTTTGGTTTGATCCAAGCCAAACACACATTTACAAAAGACAAATACAAAAAAAACCCCCAATGAGTAAAATATGCATGATTTCCTGAAAATATAAACATATTGTTGATTTAAAGATAGTTTCTTGATTTTTTTTAAACTCAGTGACATTTTAAAGTGCAATATAAGTATCTGTTTAGAAATGGTGAATTAGAATTTAAGAACGTTTCTTCACACTTCAGAAGTTGCAGCATCTCTCCACAAAGATCTGTCTCTAATTTTGGGAGCAGATTACTTGAGAAATCATTTTTGTTCTGGTGTTTCCAACATTAGAAGCGTCTCACCTTTTTCCTTCATTTCATGCTATTCCCAAATTCTGCTTCATTTTTTCATATACAACATAGCTGATGCTGACAGCTGGAAGCACTTTCATAAAATTAGGGGCTATGCCCCTATAAAGTCCTCGGATTCCCTCTGTAGCAATAATTCTTTGAAAGAGACCAACCATATTCAGCTGTGGAGCTCCTTCCACTGAGGCTAGAACAAAAAGATAATGTGTTATACCACAGTCCTAGCAACATTAAAATTCTTAAGCAAGTATTGAGCACCTGGGTGGTGAGCCTGCCAGCACCGTTAGGGCCATTGATTAAAACTCAGTCCTCAGAGACGGGAGATCTCTCTAATCCCAGACATTTGAGAGAGATCCATGTGTCTAAAGCCCATCAAAAAGCACTATCCACCTACATTCCTTTGGAAATCTAGATTCCTATCTTTAAGTCTGTGCGCAAACCTATCAAGCAAAAATCTCACCTATGAAACCATCTTTATGAAGCATCCTCCAGAGCAAACACTGCTCTCTACCCTCACAGGATGACGCAAGTCCCTTTCATTTTACCTCTAAAATTTAGGAAACATTCTAACTTTTAGAAAAGTGCTCCCAGACTATGACAGGAGCTCTATTTCTAGTATGGAACGTGGCTCTCGGAGTACACAGAGCACTAGTGTCCGAAATATTATATCTGAATTAAGTATGAAGAACAATGTTGGGCACAATAAGAAGGGACCAATGTTAAGAAGTTTTCCAGGTAAGTCCTTGGTTTTCCAAGTTGGTTTTTTTTTATTCCCACGTTTCTGCTACAGCTATCCCAAATGATACAATTTTGATGTGACCACACAGAAACATTCTCAGTTCAACAGGACTCACCTTGAGCCTGCATGCGTGTTCTGATAAGAGCAAGAGGGTAACTGGCTAACTGCCCACACGTGCTGGAAACAGTACCGCACCCCAACAATACGAAAACACCTGGGTTAGCGGAGCTTGATGCATAGTGTTCTAGCCATGTACTCTTTAAGAGCTGCCAAGATATAAAAATAAATAATAAGACAAGAGAGCTGCATTCAAGAAAATAAACAAGTACATCTTTACTCATAAGAAATCTTACAGGCTTAGACCTGGAAAAGCACCAAGCTCACTATGCCAGTCCTACGTGCTTACCTCTAAAGTGCACAGCTCATCTTAGCGCACGGGTAAGGACTTTAACCAGACTATAGTAGTTAGTGCCTAAAAGAGAAATCCTTAAAAGATCCATCAGCAGGAACAGTGCCCATGTTCTAAAACTGTTAATGCTTTGCAGGGGAGAAGGAGGAGAACACAACTCAGTATGCCAAGGTCCAACAAAAGCTCTCACAGCTGTGCACCTCAGCCCATGCAGAAGGAAGGATCCAAAAAAGATTTGTCTAGACTAGAAAAAAATTAGTCTCTGCATCTGAGTTACTTAACACACTTTGAAGCGGCACCTAGCATTTAAGTTAGGTAAAACATTTTAATTGTTGCTGATGGGTGTAAGAGGTACCAGTTCCTCTTGAAAGGAAAGGGAGCAGCGTTTCAAACTCCTCACAACAGCTGTATGTCAGCCACAAAATTCTGGTGACACGCTCAGACACACAAGGAATTCAGGTTATTATAATCCAATCATAAATTGAAGAAAACAGCAAAAAAAAAGTATGAAGCATCACAAATGCAGGATATGTAACATAATATGAATATCACATCAAGTTCTTTTAGCAGAGAGCATTTGCTATAGGATGGGTATGTTTCAGACCAACAGAGTTATTTAACTATGCAAATATGTTTTATTGCCAAGGTCTATATAACTCTGCCTTATGAATAGATTTCTTGTTTGGTACTGTTGCGTGTAAGGGCTCACTGGCACAGACACTCCTCCAGGAGAGGCAAACAAAGAAAAACGTTGAAGTCTAGTAAAATTAGTGGAAATTCTCATTTACCTATTTTACTGTAATACTACACGCATATTACAAATCTAACTAACGATACGGGTATTCTAAAAAGTACTTATCCTTTTTGTAAATTAACTAATGAAAGCTACATGTGTTCAGTGATCTAAACTCACCTCATAAACAGCAAGGTCAATGCCAGCATAAGGAATTATACCCAGAATATTTGGAACATAGCCTTTGTAGAAGGCCTTTACACCTTCTCTTTTTAAGATCTTCTTCGCACAGTCAAACATCCCAGAATATTGCCCTGTTTTACCCACAGCCAATCTGGTCTTTAAAACCTAAAGGGAAAAAAACAGTAGCCTTAATTACATACCTATATTAATGTATTTTATAAACACAGGAAAACACAGTATCTCTCTGTTTATTCAGTTGTCTGGAACTGCTTTGGCTTTTGGTACTTCGAATCTCCTTTGTGATGACGACTAATAAGGCTTTTTTAGCAGTAGGCTTCTTCAGGCTTTATCATCACTGCAGAGTAGCATACATACTACTATATGCTAGCTTACAAATTATTAGCCTTTTAAAATTGCATTTTACCTTTCTTTTCTTGATTAAAATAGGAAGATCTTTTGATCAACTTGAAAGCAACAGCGTGGGCAACATTGAATTGCAGCATTAGCTAAAGAACAAGTGAAAGTATTAACACACTAGCAGATCACACTTCTGATCTGGGAACAGCAAAGCATATTAAGAAAATAACCTTTCAAAAAGCACAACCCTTTCAGAGGTAGTTACGGGATACAAAGATTGTGGCTCACTATTGAAATCCAGCATCTGATTACTAATGCAAGTAAGTCTATACAGCATCGTAGGACAAAGATACTAATAACAGTATCCAAAAGAAACCACAGAGGAAATTTGCTGGGCAAGAATTTGGCCTACTTTAAAGCCTCATTATATGCAGCTTCCTCAGGAGTTTCCTGGCACTTGGCTTTTCTCTTTTGCTTAGAAACACCCTAAAATGTAAATTGGATGTAAATTGGAGCATAGGAGATTCAAGAGGGATATCAGGAAGAATTTTTTTACTGTGAGAGTGACAGAGCACTGGAACAGGCTGCCCAGAGAGGTTGTGGAGTCTCCTTCACTGGAGACATTCAAAACCCGCCTGGACGCGTTCCTGGGTGATGTGCTCTAGGTGACCCTGCTCTGGCAGGGGGGTTGGACTAGATGATCTTTCGACGTCCCTTCCAACCCTATGATTCTATGATTCTATGAAAAAACACTTCTAGGGCAGTATTATGTATTTGTTAGGAAGATCAGAGCATCTTATTGTAGAATAGTTACTCTGTAACTTAACCCATGTCTGTACTCAGGGTAGCTGGGATTCAGCGGCTCTAGCCGCAAGGATGCTATTTACAGAAAGATCATTATCACCGTCAACAATGAAACCAGCAAAGTTCTATTCCTACTGACACTCCTCCCTATTAAAAAGGTATTTAGGTTACATTTTCCATTACTTCCAAATCTTGATGTTGGCACTAGTTTAATCCCAACACATATTCCAGTTATTTGCACAAGATAAACTTTCTGGGGAACCAGCAGTAAAGGAAGTACATCCCACTTCTATTTTAAAAAAAGCAGGATGTGAAATAGCTACCCTAGAGCAGTTAATATATTAATGCTAGTTAAATTGCAACATACGTAGAACAACATACAAATACGTCCTACAGAGGAAAGGGCAGTGAATCCACCCAGCCTCAACCATAGCTGTTTTACTCTCCCTCCGCACTGATCTCCTAATCAGAGCCAGCTCCCAATCACTATGTAACAGAACTCCATCAGCTCTGCTGGACAAGAACATTCCTTGCTGACATACATAGTGGGGGAAAAGATTTATGCCCAGTTTAGGAAGTAGCTTGAATGTGTACTTAATTTTAAATGTGTTCTTGGATTATTTTTCCCTGAACTAGGTTTTCTTCAAACTTTGCTTTAGACAATACTATACAGCCAAATATATAGAAAAAAGACAAGTATCAATTAGAATACAGTACATTCTAAAATGACTAGTACTGAAGTTCTGAGAGGAAGTACAAAGTAAAAATACATTAGGATACAGGAACGTAGAGGAATTCCTACAATACTTTCAAGAGTAAAATGGGTTTTACTTTGGAAACGAACCAGACATTTGGCAGAGTCTCCAGTGGAAGCAGATTCTCTGTTACTTACCTCCATGGGATAAATAGAAGTTTGTGCTGTTGCTCCGGCCAAAGAACCAGATACAAATCTTTCAATGGTGCCTAACTTTCCATCATCCTTAGTGAGTATCTTCTTATACTGTGTAGTTAAAACACAGAAGATAAACATCACATGCTTTTTAGGAGAGGCAAGAGTTACTACAAGGCAGGAGTACAGTACAAAATGTCTTTTCAATCTTACTTATTTCTTCATGTATTTACACTTACATTCACTAACCTAACAAATTTAGGGCTACACTTACTGCAACTCTGTGGACAAAGATTCTCAAGAATACAATAAATATTCCAGCCTGCAAGAATCCTTTACATTAAACACCTCAGCCACCATAACACTGTCAGGTATTCTACAAACAGCCAACACGAGGGTACCCCTGCTATGGTCCCCAGATAAGAAAGAGGAACCCAAATCCCTTGCAGATCCAGTTCTCCAATCAAAGAGTGAAAGATCAACTAGCACCGTTCACAGAGGCACTCAGAAAGCTGTACATACTGTGTCACTCAAGATGGAGACATCATGACGCAAGAATGCGCCATCAGCACCCAAAAGGCAGAGCAAGGGTAAGGAATAATATGTTCAAAAGTTACTCTATGGCATCAAAATCTGCTGTTCAGTCTTAAAATATACCAAAGTTTACTTGCCTTGTTGTTGCTTTTATTTCACAGTTGTACAGAGATGTGCAGTATGTTCATTTAGTCTTACCTGAGGGACTAGCAAGCCCCAAGAGGAAAAATAAAGATAATTTAATTACACCAGAACTGGAGTTCATTTTCCAAAGGAGGATTAGGCCTTAACATGGTGCTTAAAGCTGATTCAGAGGTAAATATAACTCTGAAATCCAGGATGAGGGCATCTCATATAGCACCATATTGGACTTTAAAAGAATCCTGTTTAAGTTCAGCTAGCAGAACATGTTAAGTTTTTGGTTGTTGTCACTTCAAAGCAACAAACTAGATATTAAGGCAGTCCTCCATATACAGATATGCAGACTGAAAGATAGTTTAAAATCTATGACAGACTTAGTTTATTTACACTGCTTATAATACAATAGCAAAATCTGCCTAATACCAAGTATTCTACTAACAGAATAAATAGACTATTTTAAATCTGAAAGTCACTCTAAATTACTGTGACAAAATCTCCAACTGTGGTAAGAACACCTATATAATACAACAATGCAAATTATGAACAGTAAGAGTGATACAGTATTTTATTTACCATTATTTTCATTCCTGATTTATCACCCTACCTGTTCATAAGCCCAGAACTTAATAGCTGTTTCAGGAGCTATTTTCACAACATTGACACCATTTCCTCTCCAAAGGGATCGGATGCCACCTTCTTTCAACATTTGCTTAAAACCGCTGGCTATATTCATTTTGTTTGATTTTGAACCATGAACCTAAAATAAACCAAAGTCACAGTAAAGAACACTGCTCTGATTAGGTTGTAAAGCTCATCACCCAGGTGTTAAATTGCCTAAATATATCAACTACCAAGAACACATCCACTTATTTTAGTGGACACACACATCTTATTTTAGTGGCACAAGTAATATAATATCTTGTTTACATTTTTGCCAATATGACTGTGGAAAAGTCAACTTTCATGAACACAAAATATGGAAATTGTCAAAACATAACTATACCTCCAGAATTTAGACACTGTATTTGGCCGCAAGTACAGCTGTTTTCCATAAGAGCTCTCTAAAAACAGAAGTGAGACACTGGAAACCAAAAAGTTCTTGAACACTGCACCTACCTGCATCATCACTTTAAGGCGATCTAACGGTGCTGTACCTGTTCGAGAGACAGCACCAGCCACTCCTCCTGCCAACAGCTGTTTCCACCACTGGCCCGTCTTTTTCTCTTCCTCCGTGAACTCATCTGGAACAGTCAAACTATCTCCTATATCCAACACCTATTTGAATCCAAAGCAAAGATGTGCAAATAACTATCTCATTCCATAATCTCAATTTTATCAACAGTTCTAATTCCAAATTAACCTACCATCTGAGCATATGTAAATAAAACGCTAGTTAAAAAATACCACTAATTTCCATTCTATAATTAATTTGTTACGGATTGCTACTGCTATTCAATGAATAGCAACTTTTAATGACTTCTACATAGAGACTGAGTAATAACACCACAGACCCACCATTTCAAAGACAGCACCATCATCATTAAAAATTATGATAAATGTCTGCCTTGAGTATGGCCCAAAGATAGACATTCTGTCATGATCGGTAGACCTTTACAGTCAGTACTAAAGCTCAAATGCTTGTACGTTGCGGGTAACCTCACCAGACAGCCTCCTGGGATTAGTTTGATAATCTCCTAAGGATGCTAACAAGAGATTTCTCTCTCATGGTAATTCACTCACACATATATGGGATTTCCCATTTCCCCCCACCTGCCCTAACACTTTAAAGTAGCATTTTTATAGCTGATACATTAGAGTATTCTATTTCCAGTAACTGCTATTATCTTACAAAATAACATTTGACTATATTATTTTTTTATCCTCAGTTACACTAAAAGACACATTAATGACTTTTTTCAGCTATAAAAGTTTGACATTTCATTAAGAGGTGCTTGTTTGTAATACCACTCAATTTGATGAAAGAAGAACATTACTATAGGCTGTAGCAATAAAACTGTCCAAGGCATGAGACTATGGAATCTCACATACCACTTAAATTAGTCTCTGCTCTACATGTAACTTATAACCATGATATATGAGGAAAAAATACACTGTAGATAATGCAAAGCCAATATTATGCATAAATTAAACCTATAAAGAAGCAAGAATGTTATAATAACTGATAAGTACTGACCAGAAAGCAGGTTAACGAATAAACTTATTTTTAACTACTGTTGATTTTAATTGTAGACACTACATCCCTAATTTATGCTGCGTTCTCTATCTGCTAAGTAGACTGAATACTGTCTTCGTCATTTGGAACACAAGAATTGCAGGATGCAGATTATAGGCATAGCCACTGGACAAGCAGGATAAGCACCAACTATTCTGGACATTGAACACTGAACAGATTAACTGAAAAATCCTTCCATCTTTCTGACATTTGCGGTTTCCGAGTCAGGTGTCATCAGTTGCTCAACTACATGGAATCATCAAAAGATCAATCAGAACTCTCAAAATATAAATTCAATGTTCTTAGAGATATTATGCATATTTACCACAGTTTAAACCTGGTGTCTACAAAGCCCAAAACGCAACTAAGAAAAAAAGCTAAATTTGAGGGTGTTTAAAACATAAAGGCCACAGCTACCGACTCATAATAATTCTATGCTAATGCGGCTATCTGCTTGGAAGAGTCTGACAGCAATTAAAATTTTACAATAAAAACAGAAGTGGAAGCACTGTCAACACCAGCCAGGCATGTGAGGTCTCACATCTGCTCTTATCTGAAACACCAGCTGTGTTGCCGTATAGCTGGATTTTGCTTGCTGTGATAACTGGGTCATCAGCTGATTGCTACACTGGAAGATCACAAGAGACTTCTAAAATTGTTTCCTGGGGGTAACTAATGACATTCCATAACAAAAAAATGTAGAAGTTATGTTTAATAATAGTAACAGGAAGGATTTTATTAAAGCAAAGGGGATTTTTCCACTAAGTAAGCTGGGACCAGTACTATCTGATCTCATAGCAATGCTACAAGTGCTTTCTTCAGCAAACAGGGAGCTAACTCCCTTTTGGCAAGCATTTATGAACTGAGGTTGTACAGTGCGAAACACTCAAAGCTGTCAGATCTCAAACTGTTTTTTATTATGGAAATGCTGACTAATCCCTGAAGATATGAATGGCCTCACTATATTCAAATAAATCTGTCTTTACCTAACTTTATGGATCACTCCAATAATGTACAGGAAGGATATTTAGCAAACAGGATTACTATTGGTTTACTTACCTTATTATTTGTTCTTAAAAGTTAGTCACTGAGGTGGCAAGAGCTCCATTCCATAGTAACTTAAAAAATTTATCTGCACAGTAGATAGCCTATTGCTGTATATTCTGTCATTCTCAAAGGAAATTCTATAGCCCAAGAGAATGTGAGGACATGTGCACAGAAAATCATCACTAATGACACTGATGATTTTATGATAATGATAATATTACTATGTAAATGCAAACAGTGAACTAATTTCAACATAGGAAACAGTTAAAGTGTTTCTATAATTTGTTTCCACACATTAAAAGCACTGAACATAAGAATGTACTGTTAACGTGAAAGGAAGATTTAATATTGTGGTTATTAACTTTCTACAGAATATCTCCAAAGGAAGAAAAGGATTCCTTCCTAAGGATTACTGATAATTATTGACAAAGTTTAGATGAAGCTCTTTGTTCAGAAGAACTATTCTGCTTGTAAATGGGAGAGCACAAAGCGAAAAGGGAAACCAAACCATCATAAATACACATATGCTTGAAATATAACAACTGTGAAACTGTTATACCCTATATTGCCAATTAACTCAGCAGAGATGAACTTAACAGCTGCACTGAGACAAAAGAAAGGTTGAACTTACAGTGGAATGTTTCCAATATCGAATTATTTCCTCAATGTCTGTAGCCGGGTTAAACATAAAATGATCTCTCCACTCATTCCAGTCTACTGTCATTGTCCCATCAGCATCAATACTGAAAAGAAATTGAACTATATAAGGAAATAGTAATTGGCGTGGGGGTTTGTTCCCTTTTTTTTATTATTATTATTGTCCATCACATCAGTGATAACTGACTGTAAATTCCATACAATGATCTCAAGGCTGATTCTGCCTTTCAATAGTATGCTTTTCTCATCCAAGTGCATCTGACGTACTCCATTTAAAAACATAACATAAAAGTTCATTCTATCAACAACATTTACAGGGAAATGAGGTAACATTCTCCTCCCCGAGCCAGATGCTCAAAGAATGACTAGATTTACTATCATCCAGGAACACATGGAATATGTGAGAATTACTATAGAGGCACCACTGAAGGTACCAACACTTTTCAAAGTCAAATCCCATTTATCTTGTCCTCTGGATCATAAAAAAATAATAATTAACAATACAAAGAAGCTTAAAATACTTTAAGAAATAGTAATTCCTGACCTTTGCAGGATCTTTTCTGCCTGTTTTTCTGAAATGCTTATACCCAGTATCTGGAGGGAC
The DNA here is from genome assembly GCA_013400135.1 of Rhinoptilus africanus. Lineage (NCBI taxonomy): Eukaryota > Metazoa > Chordata > Aves > Charadriiformes > Glareolidae > Rhinoptilus > Rhinoptilus africanus. The sequence continues at coordinate 641,434 of VXBO01003505.1, forward strand.
TGGACAACTTCTGATGCTTCAATTTTTCCTTGAAACATTAAAAGAAAGATGATACATAGTTAAAACATGGAGCTTAATACACTTAGCACCTTGGAACCCACTATATTCCATTGTAACACCTACATAATAGCAAAGATAACATAAAATCAATTTAAACACAGATGATGTACTTTGATTGTCTGCTACAAAGACTGAGCGAAAAATCACGCAACCAAACGAGATGCAAACGTTCAGCGAGTTAAAAACTATTTTATCTTAAAAGATACTCAGAAACTTCCTTATAGTTTCTCCATCTGGGGAACAAAGAGCCCCAGATCAATGGACCTGGAAGATGATAAAAAGAAAAAATACTACAATAATTTATTATTGCAATCTATGCTAAACTATAATTACAATCCTATTAATGAAAAGAAGTAAGATTTCCATATTCACAACTTTTTGTCTCCAGTTTCAGCAAAGAATATAAATGAAGATAACTTTTAATGCACAGATTCTTCAAACAACATTTGAGCAAATAAAATAAATTAAGGCATACCATCATTGTTTTTGTCCAGGCTCTTAAATGCCAGTTTCATCTTTTTCTCATGATCTTTAAGATACTGCATAAATTCTTCAAAATCTAGCTGTCCATCCTGGTTAGTATCTCCAGCTTTAAAAATTTTCTGTTGAGAGAAAATTCAACATTTGACTTCTCCAATTAGGGCAGGTCACAAAGCAACAGCAGCATAGCACAGCCCTGGCTCTTAAAAAAAAAAAAAAAAAGCATTTTTTTAGTCACTTTGGGAGTCAAATCAGGAAAACACCTAAGCATACGCTTCAGAGCTATACTTTCTTTTCAGAATTTAACACACACTCACTATTTTCATAAAGAGAGAAAACACTCAGCAGCAAAGATTGATATAAGAAAGCATTCTTTATTATTTACATAACTTTCTTTTTCAAAGATTTTAAGGTTTCTTACCAGCACTGGCAATTTACACCTACAGATATCAAATAATTTGTGGAGGAGGCGGCGGGTGACAGGACAAAATCACAAAAAAAAACCAGCTGTAAGCCTGTGACTTTCCTGGTTATACATGAAATTTGTCAATATGTCAGTAAAATTAAGCAAATACAGTCTTAACTATCCTCTTTAATCTAGTGATCTATTAATTATGAATTATAAAGATAAAAATACAAATAGCAATTAAGTATTTAACTGCTGACCAAAAAAATACAAAGGCACTTTCATCCCTGAGGGATTGACAACAGGACTTTCTGCTTCAAACTGAAACCCTGACAAAAATTCAAAACAAACAAACAAAGAGAAGGCAGTTATCTCCCCTTTTTGCATGTGTAACTGACATGCAGATAAGAAATATCTACATGTAATATTAACTATGAGTTGAATGCATGGTATGCAATTGCCAGCACTGTGGGAAATAAGTCTGAAGTACAGCCTGGGCATATACTTCTCCATCTACAAACGCTTTACCATCTTTGTGTGTGAAAACATATTTTTTAAAAAGGGGAAATTATAGCAGCCCCCGTCAAGCATCAGCCTGTAACTGCTGAGGCTTGTCTGCAAAGGCAAAGCCCCAAGAAGAGCAAAGCCCAAGCTAACAAGGGCTGGAGGATTTATTATCCTGGGCTTTGCGCACCTCAGCAAGGGCTGCTCCACACAGTGAGGGCAGCAGAGAGAGAGCAGAGGGCCCGAGGAGAGACAAGGTCCACAAGACACCACCATCACCTCTTTCCATCCACTCTCACACTTCCACAGGGCTGCTGCCTCCTCCGGCAGGACACGCAGGGAAATCCACCCCAAACCCCTCCTCTAGAACATAAGATCTAAGGGGAAAGTTTGATCATCAGTCCGTGTGGTTTCCCTCAATGTGTGAAATCCTGCGGGGCAGCAGTCTACACCAGATGGATAGGGGACCAACCTGACAGCACAGTCTCTTCATTAATTTGCAGTAAGTTTCAGAGCGCTTCAGGGTACGCATAAAGCGCGTGCCAAAAATTCTTCCAAATATCTTCTATTTTGCAAACTGCCTTGCACAACCGTAGTTTGTGAATAAAGTAACACTCAACTGGATTTGCATGGCTGTTCTAATCTGCAAAATCTGTTTTTAATTATTTTACTTACTCCACTATAATTAGTAGAAGTCCTCAAAAGACCAAAGTCAACAAGTTCCAGCCTACATAAACTAAACATAAAGGAAGTTGAAAACTCTGGTGTACTTGTTGCAGGTGTCTGAAAAAAATTGAAGACATCTGAATACATTTATGTTGCCTCCTTTATCTTTCCTATCTCTCTACTAAAAGAAACGTACCTTAACGTTTAATCTCAAAAAAACCCCAAATTTTTAAGATTATCATATATTTCTCAATGGAAGGGAGGAAGATGTGGTACTCCACAGTGAAATAAGAAGCAAATTATTTACCTCTCATAATACAGCAAGTTATGCACAGTAAAATCAACTCAATCTACTGCATGCTCAGATAAAGTTGTTTGGTATCATCTTAGAAAAATAGTGTTCTTAGTAAACCTGTAAATCCAGCTTGATTCTAATTTCTATTAATAACCTGTCAACAAAAATATGCTCATCAATTCAGTTTCATGCCCTTGCCGACACGGTTAAGGTTGTTCAGAATTTCCCATTACACAAAAAATAGTTTGTATTTACTGAAGTCTATGGATGCATTCCTGACCACGACAAGAAAAACAAGAAATTAAGAAAGGCTAATAGATTAACCATTCAAAAAAAACCCCTCAAAACAAACTTATTAAGAAAAAAACCAAAACCACCTACTATTAAAAATTACTCTAGCCAGAAAAGAGCCCACCCCCTCCCAAGATACTTCAATCTCAACTGCACACATGGCACTTCATACCACAGGATCCAAGTGTCCTGATAGACTCCCACAAGGTACTGAGAAGAGATAATTTATGTGGCAGTCACACACACATTTTGAGTGGATTCTGATCAATGCAAATTGTTACTATTCCCTACTGCTATCCGGAACAACGCAAACAAAAATGTAGAACAACGGAAGTCTTGTTTTGGCTCACAGGTATGACAAAACTTTAACTGAATTCCAATTACAAAACCTCCACTGCTAAGGATGACGTGAGCCAAAGAAAACGGAAATTCCTAGGAGGTTTAGAGAGCTGGCAATTAGCCTGTGTGAAGGGGGGCACCTTTCATTTCATCTGCCAAATGAGTGGATTTTACATTGCAACAACTAGAAAAGGATAAGCACATACTCTCCATTCCCCACTTCTGTTTTTACAGTTATTTTCCAGACTTCAAGACGGTCTCAGCTGCTCTCAGCACAGCAGAACAGAAGCAACAGGGAATAAAGACGTATGCTTTTCCTCAGCAGGCACACACATTTTCCTCACATTACAAATCTAAAAGTTCAGACAAACAAAAGCCTCTTGCTGCCTATGAAACGTACTAATTACGTGGCTGTTAAAGTTTCAGATTAAAACCAGTAATTTGCCAGTTTGTGGAACAAACAGGAGCACTGAAAGGAGCTTGCCTTCCATGTGGAAGGCAGAAACTCCCTCGTGGGGGGTTATACACTCCATGGGCATACCCAGCAGGAAGATGCTGGATTCTGTGGCAGACTTACTCTCAGGTACAAACTGCCCATTCACAGCATCAAATAATAGTTCAGGTTGGAAGGAACCTCTGGAGGCCATCCAGCACAACACCAGCCCAAAGTATGTCTAATTAGATGTAATTAGATCAGGTTGTGCAGGACCACATGCTACCGAGTCTTGGACATCACTGAGGATGGAGGTTCCACAGCCTCCCCGGGCAACCTGCTCCAACATTTTGTCACCCTTGCTGCAGTTCAACAAGGAGTCCAACTCTGCTGTTCTGCATTTAATATACTACCAGATTTTGCACAGTTACAACCACTTGTCACTGAGAAACTTCCCGGTTCACCAACTTCTCTGATGGAAGAGAACTGGATGCATTTTAAAATAGGCGTGCTTACAACAATAGAGCAGGAACCAAACTAGATGCCAGTTCTTGCTTGGAAGTCCTGGGAAACAATGGTCAGTGCGCCTGCCACGTAAAACCTGCCATTTCTTGTTACAGACTGACTGTGGGATCACCTCACCTTTATGTAGGCCCAGCCCCAAGAGGAAAATGTTTATTTTCAAGGTGTGCCATTTCTTTTCTCATTGTCTAAAAACTATAAGCCCCGACCAACGAAGATAATTCACTAGATAAAATGAAATGGTGACCACATAAAGAATTGTCAATTACAGATAGATATTAGGAAGACTCTTTAGATGATCTTTCCTTTCAGCGCTATGGGCCTTCACACGTACTGACCACGATGCTCCTGTGCTGACCTTTTTGGTCATGACCCTGCTGCCTTTTTCTTTTCTCCTTTTTTTTTTTTTTTTAATTCTGCTACTTTTGCTCTTTTCCTGCTGTATCTTTTGTTAATACAGCTGCTTTCGAAGTCCTGCACAGCAAGGCAACACCAATGTGAAAGGCCACAAGTAGACTAAAACACTGAAGAATTTCATTTTTAAATTTCTAAATTATAGAAAGCATGTTACAGTGTTGAATTCCTACTCCTCCAGGAGTAGGAAAACCTCTGTATTTGGTGTGGAAACATAAGCCACCAGGTCTGTTGAAAAAAAATTGGAAGAATTACAGACAGGCTTTATATACACCCAAAAATCCTGACACTCTGTAAGTGGCCTGATGAATTATTAGATTACTCTGTGCCAAAGTTATGAACTTTAACACATTTATAGCTACAATATAAAGACAGAGAAAGCAAACCACTAGAAATCTTAATGCTTTTATGTATATTTTTCTCTTAAATTCACAGTTTATTTTTTCTATTACTATCTATTACTTTCTATTCTATCATTATTAATTACTTCCTTCTAAGCCTTCACATTCTGGTTACAAAACCGAATTGTGTGTGAAATGTGAGGCTGCTCAGTACAAATGGCTACCAATCATCTATGGTTGTTATTACCAATCATCAGCTTGTTATTCCAGTTAATTAATATAATGTAAAGAATATTTAAAAGGAAGTGATCCATCAAGAAATTACTGGGTGTTTCTGGCTTCCTATCATGTTATCTACAAGACACAAGTAAAAAACCAACACTTAAAGATACATAATTGGTGCAATTAGCAATTCATTGTTCTGCAATCTAGAACTAGAGTTCCAAAGGGCACAATTACAAATACCGCTTTTGTGTCTTTGGACATTCACAAATTTCACATTTTCTTTTAAAACCAGAGGTACTATATACCAAACCCATCACTATATTCCCTTCTCCTCTTCTCCCCTTTTTCTATTATTTCCCTCTTCACCTCTAATATAATTCGCAACAGTCATTCCATAGCTCTGCGTTCTACAATTTTAAGTTATTAGACTGTAATCTTATTGGAAGCCAAATTCAGTCACGGGTCAAGCATATGCAACTCCTCTCTTTACTGGATATGTACCCTGCAATACTCAAAACCAATGCCCTTTTCCTGTCTATATCTGCCAAGACTACACAAATTTATGACACACAATGATAACCCAAAAATCAGTAGTAAATATTATTAAAGTCAGCCTTGTCAAACTGCATCAGTTGGGAGATCAGTCCAGCACAAAGGGAAAGGGTCTGTGGATGTGTCCACACAGCATTATACTCCAGCCCCTGAGTCCACATAATACAGTAACAAAATAGACTGCCACTTAACCTCCAGAAATCCTACAAAACATTGCAAAACAGTAATTTGCACTGCCTGAGCACCACTCTTCCCTGCAACAGGAAAGCACTAGCAGCAGTCTTCTCACTGCTCCATTTCAGGTAACAGAATCTCTACAAAATGAGCCTAAAAAGGAAGAGATGCAAGTCATGAATACACTCTCCGATACTCCTTGCAAAAGCTGCTCCCTCAGGACCTGGATAAACTCTCTGAACTCATAGCTACGAATTAGATTCCAAGAATCTGAAACAGCATAAAAGGGAGATGCAAACTATCCCATGTACCTTCATTCATCATTCCTTGCAATTTACACGGGTATTTTTTACTCTGGACATATTTGGTAGACTGACTTTTTCCATTAAATAAGACTCTGCTACAGAGGCATCCCCACCTTACAGTCATCTTAAAAGATTTACCAGTTTACTTGGTTTGTTTACCTGGGACACACTGCTGTCCCAAGTCAGGGATTTAGCAAACCATTTCAACATGCGGTTAAGAGATATTTCAGAGGTGGGGGTTCCCATATTTGGTGCCTGGCATTCTTGCACTTTGCAGCAACAAGAGGAAGAATTGATCATGCACTGTATCCTATCACTGTTTAGGAAAAAACCTATCAAGTTAGTATTAAAAAAAAAAAAAAATTACTTCCTTGGATGTTTAAAGTGTTAGAAAAAAACCCCAACTTATATTTACCTTGCTCTTTCATATGGAGACTTGGAGACTACAGCTGTTAAAAGCTTCTGAAGTTGCACACTTTGAAATGAAATTATGACTTACATGTTTGCTTACAACTGAAGTCAGATATATGGCTGAAGATGTTTGTGGTATCTCACAATTAAGTCCCCATAATCAGACATAATCATAACACCTATTATGACCTGAAAAACAAAGTTTAAAGGAACTAAGTGGCTCCAGTTTTCTACAGTCACATGACATGACATCTGTTTTAGTAACTTACCTACTCTACAGTACCAGTTTTTGGCATACTATTAAGGTGAGAGAAAGCTTCATTTCACATGAAGAATGACACACAGACATGAAAGATCTAAAGCTTATAAGACTGTGAATCTGCATATCACGTATGATAATAATTTCTAAGAGCAGATATCATGTGATCAAAATTGCCCATGTTTCTTCAAGGAATTTGCCAAAGTAACTAGTGCTTTTCGTATGCTTCCAGCCAAGCTACAACACAATGAAGAGGCTTCAGTTAACCTGGCCTACTAGCATTCTAATTTTGTCATGTAAGGGAAGTTACCAAAATTAAGAAAAGGGCAAAAATCTTAATAAAACAGTGAAGAAATATTCAAGGACACATTTGGCTCAGTCACTAAACAAGTACATGCTTTCTGGGCTAAGAACGGGTACGGTAAGTTCAAGCTCTGAAGCATTATCTAGCTGTAGTTTTTAGAGGCCAGGGAAAAGCACAGAAGGAAGCTATACACACCTGGCCCCGTTCTCGCCCTGAGAGGCAGCACTCTAACCCCAGGCAGGGCCCTGCCTCGCTTGATGGAATTCTGAATTTTCCTTGGTTTAGCAAGACATTTCAAGTGTTCTGAGTATTTTTAGACTTTGTTGGACTAAAATTTTCATAAACAGAGTCCATTACTCTAAACAGACCATATTCCAATTGCTAAGAATTTAGTCACGTTGGGCCCTGTTTCCACACACAGGAGTCTTGTCTCACTGTTTCTTCATCTAAAGGAGTCTTAATGTAGCCAAAGACTTATGTCAAAACTTGACAGAGAGTCAGTCCAAATAAGATCATTATATTGTTTCCAGAATGTAGTTAATCATTTCAGTAACATCTTTCTACTGCTAGCTCCAGGACTCGATGTAAAAATAGTATCTGAATTTGAATGCTTAGCTGTTGCTACCCCAAAGTGAAGCTTGAAACACGGGGTTCGCCTCCTACAGGTTTACTGTAAGGACTGATTGCAACAGAAGGCAAGGGTGAACAAAAATAGTGCTTCAAATAACCACTCGCACCATTTATGGTACTCTCGCCTAAGAGACTCATGGCATTCTGAAGACACAGGATGAGATCATTTGAGATCTGATCCCAGCATCTATTTTGTGTCTCTACAGGACAACTCCGCTAACCAAAGTGACCGTACAATGGCTGTTAACGTGGCTTGTAGAGCGCCATTTGATACTGTCACCACACTGAATTCCTTCTTCATAGCTGTTGACACATTATGTCAGGAATCTTTTGTGAAGCTTTGCAAAGTTACCCATTCCTGGCGTGAAATATACTACACTATAAAAGAGAAGTCATCCTGGCAGCCTCCAAGCAGCACACATTTCGGATTTTCCAGTGGTTTACTTTTGTCTGTCAGATACTGACAGGAGGCAGGTCAACTAGAACACAAAGTCAGGAGCTTCTGTCACGTTGTGCTATGATGTCCTGCTACACAGAAAAAATTATTCTTCCTTAGAGGGACATGCAACCTACCTCCAAAGCTTGCCACATGGTTTCACATCAATTCTCCTACCTACAATGTTATTTCGCTTAAGAATGTTTCATCATACATTAAACATTAATAAAACTGCCAAGACAACTGATGAAAGGTGAAATAAAAAGAGCATGCCAGTAGTCTATTACTCAAATGGACAGCAGCTTTGTATCTTTAAAAGACACGCGTATTCCTTCTAGAGAAGAATTACATTTCATGAGAAAAGCGGAAAGTAATACTAGGAGCAAAAAACTAATTTATACTGTGAACATGACAACTTAGGATGAACCAACTGACTGCAGTGAAGCACAGTAACACATGGTCCCTTACTAAGAGTTAACCAGGAAGCAGCTGTGCCCTTGCACCCCAACCCTCAAAGTACGTGACCAACACTCCCATGTACGTGGATTTCATCCCATACAATGGAAGCCAGCCTTCCATGGTATTTTTGGAAACCTAACCCAAACCTGCAGCTAGAACATAACAACAGTGCCAGGCCTGAGACTCCGACCCAGCCATGAGGCACTAAAGCCTACTCCACTTTCAGATCCCCCAAGGTCTGCCCGCCCCACAGTGCCACCGCGTTGGCAGGGCTGAGCAGTTCAGTAGCTAACACTTTGCCACATTATGTAATATTTCCACATCCCACTTCCTTACTCATTAGTTATTAGTAATTATAAGACTGCCTCGGCCTCTCCAAACATCAACATGATGATTCAATATCTGACTTAATAAAATATCTAACACCTTTTTGCCAAGTAGTAAAAAGGCATCTTACTGAATTCAACATCACTTTAGAGCTTGAAGTGAAGTAAGTGGGAGAAGGCAGCTTCGAGTTGCAAGAAAGTACAGGAAGCAGATTAGCTATGTAAAGACAGGAAAGAAGCCGGAGGCAAGTCTTACTGAGGCACTTTTATTAAAACAAGTCTAGTTATTAACAGTTATATATAACCGGGCTAGTTTCTAGTTCAAACCATGCCCATCACTAAGTTTAAAATAGTGAGCATATAGAAGTTTCAGGGCACTCCAACAATTCTTCCACCCCTCTCAAACGTGCAACGTGACTCATGGCTCATTTGTTTATGCTGTGTTTCTTAAGCAACTGAGGCAGACAGTTCCTGTTCTCCGCTACATCCAGGTAAGTCTAGCTTATCTCTATTATTTAATGGATTTCACTCCTAGTTTACCCTGTAACAACTGAGAATAATTTGACAGATATCCAGATGTGCACCATTAATGAAAGGTATCACACCGATCTTAGAAAGAACTTGGAACTTGAGTTATAAGTTGCTCAAAATTTAAGAGACATCACTCGTGTCTCAGGACTTTCTCCAAATTGTGTGGGAAGACCACCCCCGTTAAACGTCAGAAAAGTAACTGGTCACCTGTTCCCCTGTTCTGCACTGTAAGTAAAAACCCCAAATTGCTACAGTCAAACTGGTACAACAGGTTTTCAACAATGTGTATATAACGTGTGACTGAAGTTTGCAACTAGCATGCTCTAATACTGACAGCTCTCATGAACAAGCAAACTGGCCAAACTGTCCCTCCTTTATATATCAAAAACCAAGAACATAAAACATACTTACGGTAAAGATGATTTTGACCAGAAGAAATATCAAAGTGAAAGCGTGCTTTCACTTAACTTTCATATAAGCATCAACTCAAGAGTTCTGCTGGACACTCTTCCCTTAAGTATATGAGACAGAGAATTAAATATACCAAAAAGAGGTAAAATAGAGACCAAGTAACGAGACCATGGGAAAGAATTGGCAGTGTCCCACAATTAGTATAAGGTCAGTGAAACTGAATTATTGACCCAACATATCTCTTAACACTGCAGTCAAAATTTAAGTTCACTTTCCTGAAGCTCTTTCAGAAAGTACACAAAAGCTAATGCAGGTGTGGCAGTGGAATGCCATCTAACCATTCTTTATCCTGAAATAAGGAACAGGACTGTTACGGTAATAGCTCCAGCACAGAACTCAGCCTTTTTGGTTTTTCCTAACTGAACCTATGTGTGCCATTTCAGTGCAGACTTGCCTTACCACACAAATACTTATGCCTACAGAACTGTACATAAATTATTTTATTCTCCGATCCGTTGGGATTACCGAAAACAACTAGGGAAGAGAAGTTTCTCTTCCAATTACAGGTCAGATTTCCTAGTGGAACACAGCATTACACCGTAACAACTGATGACTCAAGTTTTACTGACTTGTGAAGTCATAACATTGATAACAGGGCACAAAGGAATGTAATAGTCCAACCTGATGGCCGCAGAATCCACAGCGGAGAGTGCTGTCTGTTTCATGGTTTGATGGCTGCTGTTACAAGTGTGCATTTTTAAAAAGAAGGGCGTTGGTATCAGGCACAGAATAATCACTTCCATGTCCGTGTGTTCATGAAGACCTAGCTGTAATAACTAGTTCTGATATTGCAACCTACAGTTAGATAGATTTACTTATCTGCTGCCCGAAGCAAACCTTAATTTATCTGACCGAGATTATGCATAGGTGGAGTGACAGACAAAAGCTGTAAATGACCATCCTTTTTATCGTGCTGGAGGAGGAACACGCTATAAAACATCACGCAACAGAGCCAAAGGAAGTCGGGAGCCGACGCCCGATGAATAAACCCGGCCACCGAGCCGCCGGCAGCCGCACCGCTCACAGCCTCTGCCCGGGGGATCCTTCAGTCACAGCCCCCGCCCCGGGGCAGGGCGCACCCGGGAAGGAAGGCGGCAAAGCCCGAGCCCGACTTCAATCTAGGAGCGGCCCAAAGGCCGGGACGCCGCTGCCGGGTCCGGAGCCGCCCGCGACGCGCCGCCTGGGCTGCGGGGCCCTCACAGCGAGCCTCCGCCGGGCACCGCCCGGCCCTCCCGGGGCTGGGGCGGCGAGGCGCGCCCCGCCNCCTCCTTCCCCTCGCCGCCGAGGCGGGAAAGGAGGCGCTGAGGGGGAGAGGGCGGGCGGCGGCCGCGGCCCCCTCGGTCCCGCCTCAGCCCTCCCTCCCCGCACTCCCACCGCCGTACCCGGCGGAGCGTTTCCAGCACAAGCAGAGAAGCACCAACGACGCTGCTGAATGGCCGGATTTGGGTACTGCGGGTCGTTCCAGCCGCCAGCGGGTTGAGGTCGGGGCTGAAGCTGCCTGACGAGCCCCCTTGCGCGGAGAGCAGAAGGGCGGGCTTTGAAAGGCCTCGGCTGGCTTGGCCTACCACAAGGAGGGCTGGAAGAGGAAACTTCTCAGGGTTGTTTTGGTTTGGGGTTTTTTTTTGGTTTTTTTTTTCTTCTTCATAAATAAATCAGTGGAGTAAATGCCAAAGGACACAGCTGGTATGAGAACAAAAGGATAGAAAATGTCAGCAAAGTAGGCTGTCCCTGAGAGAGCTGCTGTGGAAACGAGACGCTGAATTGAGTCTTGCTCTCCTGGTGCACATTCAGTCCATACACAACCACGGGAAGCTCATTTCAGCCTTATAGCAGAGGCTTAGTAGCTTTGTTTAAACATAATTAATAAAGCTAATGTGCTGCATTGTCTGACCATAGAATAATTGGTGTTTCAAAAAGGGCTAGCTGCTGCTATGGCTTGCACATGCAAAAACTACCTTATTGCATTATAGGTTCGTTAAAACGCAGAACAAGCCAGGTGGGAAGGGACCTCAGGGAGCCTGCAGTCCAACCTCCTGCTCAAAGCAAGCTCAGCCATGAACTCAGACCTTCAAAGATGGACCGCACAGCCTCCCCGGGGAGCCTGCTCTGCCGCCTCGCTCTCCTCAGGGAGGAAGCCTCTCCCCTGCAGCCCGCTCCGAGCTTTTCTCATTCCATTTTGTGCCTGGTGTCTGTTATCCCCCCCACTATGAAGACCGCAGCCCCATTTTCCTTATAAAATCTCTGTAGGTACGGGGAAGGTAGGGGCCTCCTTTTAGGTCCCCACAAAACCTGCTCTTCTGCCAGTTGAGCAAGCTCCGTTTCCTCAGCCTGTCCTCACAGAGCAAGTGATCCAGCCTGCAGACATCTTGGTGGCCCCTCTGCTGAGCTCTCCGGTTTATCCATGTCTTTCATGCACTGGGGAGCCTAGAACCGGACTGGAGTATCTCAGTACAGCCCAGTTTGTGCAGGGTGAAAGGGGATAATCACTTCTCTCCATCTGCTGGCCACGTTCCTGTTGGTACAGCTCAAGTTGTTGCTGGCCCGTGCTCAGCTTGATCTCTGCCAAGACCCCCAGGACCTTCTCAGCAGAGCTACTCCCTGTATCGCTGCAAGGGGCTATTCCTTCCTACGTGCACTACTTCATTCTTGTCCTTGCTGAATATCATGAGGTCCCCGTCACCCCATTCCTCCAGCCTCTCTGAACGGCAGCCTGCGCTCCAGCACACCAGGTGGTCCCCCACAGTTTGGGGTCATCTGGAAACTTGATGCCAGTGTGCTTTGCTGCCTGTCCAAATATAAACATGTTACTTCGTTAGTACTAACATTTTGTATTGGCACAGGCAGAGCCTGAACACACCTTATTCCTTTCTGGAATAAGGAAAGTGAATGTTGCTGAGGTCACTGCATTCCAGCAGTGTAACACTGCTAAGTACTGTGGCCTTTGATTCTGTTTTTCTACTTGTACCATCACCCTTACATCTTTATCTAATAAAGTACAGCGAGTGCAACGTTCTCTTTTATCACTAATTAGAACGTGCAAGTAATAACTATCTGTACCAGTTATTGAATACAATACTTAGAAATACAACATGAGCGGGCATGAAACAGTGCTACCTTAAGCTCCCATGGCATATCACTAGGTTTCTAATATCTAACATTGTCATTGTGTGAGGTCTTGATGAAATCCTGCTGTTTTCTTATGTGATAAATATCATACTAAATACTGTACTTGTGTATTAACACTGTGTATGAATGAGAACCACTCAGAAATTAACACCAAGCACTTGAAGCATACACTTAAATTGACCTCAGGCAGTTTTACCCTGTATTGTGTGCTAATGTCATTTCGATGTTCAGCATCAGCTAATCATTTCCATGGGATGACTAAAGCTGTGTGCAAGCACTCACGGCAACCGGCAGGCATTGAGTGTTAACTTTTTTCCTAGCAGCATAATGACAGGCACCACATTTTTGTAACCACTTCAGAGTGAATACATACATATTGTATATACACACAGTTGGTTTTTATCAGTTAAATATATCTACTGCTTCAGTGGCAATACATACAGGCTTGTGGACTGATGAGTCTCTGCTATAATTTACCTGCAGCGTGGGTCAAAAGTAGGGTCTGATGGGGGGTGATTGACTACAGTAAGAAGTGGTACAAATGAAAGATCAAGACAAAAGGAGAACCTGAACGGAATACTGGCATTTTTTCTAAAATCTTTGTAGCTGTCATTAACAAGTGTGAAAATTTAGTATCAGTAGTCCAAAATTCAAGGTGCAAGAGGAAGAGATGCACTTATTCTTCCAGAAGCAACAAGGAAGAAAAGCTAGTTTGGGCAAGTTTGGCTTTCATAAGTGCATCCCGCACAGTTGTAATTGATATAGCGTGTACCATACTAGCAGGAGTCGTGCAGGAAAAGCAGGCCACAGAAAACAGACAGATAACAGAGCTTGACGGTTAGACAATTCGTATTTGCAAATAGATTCTGCTTTGATTTGTGTGCATGGCAGAAGGCTGGAAGAATGGGTTGTATTTCATTACTCCAACTTTTTATCTAGAATGTGACAACAGTACTCATTTGTCATCCGGCGGTTCCAGATTTGCAGCGATCTCACTGAAAACGGAGTATAGAGCTGTGCAGAAGGTTTAAATGCTTTGACTTTAGTATGACTGGCCAATACCAACAAGAAAAGTGTAAGAGTGTCTCATTTTGCGTACGTTGACAGGTGAACTTAGATGCACATCTGAGGAAACCATTCCCCTTGTTGAAAGATACAGACATTAGTTAGGCCCAATTAACCCACTGCAGGGAAAAGTGCAATTCCAGAACTCTGCCACATTTACATCTCTATCAAGAAACTAAGTCTTTCCTATTATTCGGAAGCTAGCACTACCAAAACTATCATTTATTCTAGAAATGGTCTTATATGACAGGTTTTGGGGCTGTATCGTTTATACAGTCCTTGTTTGTTAAAAAAGGAGTTTTGAATAGTCCATCGTCTTGCACTCCAATTTTTACCTTGCTCAAAGGAGCTGCATAGCCACAAAGGACATCGAAGTCAAGAAATATCTTTGCCCAAGATATGCATCTAAAATAATTTTTTTAAAAAAATTCGGTAACATTTATATCACGTATTGAGTATAACGTATAAGGCTTTCTGATATCAACAGTGATTAGCATCAGAACATAAAAAACATATCAGAAAAATACATATGCATTTAACTTACTAAAAGAAGAGCTTTTCATTAGCATATATATCAATACATTTACAATAAATTTTTAAATCACATCAATACTATCCATTTGGAGGAAGTGCTATAAATATCACAAAACCTCGGAGGCTAGAAGCAGACTTGATATATTTTATTAATAGACTAAAAGATAACTCAGCTGAATTACATGATTCAGTGCCTGCTCGAGGTACCACAGTTCTTTTTCTGTGAGCAAGGAAACACTTCATAATAATCTTAAAATTATTAAAATAGTCTGCTGCGTGAGCCAAAAGTCATTTCTGGCTTAACTCCAGGGACTGCAGTGAAGTTGAGTAATTTTTAAATTATGAGATCAAATCCAGTTCTGCTACACAGTTAAAAAAATGCCTGCTAAGTACATCCAGAAATTTTATGCCACCTGAAGGAGCAGTCTTCACACACAGGAGGATATAATTAAGCAACACATAAGCAATAAATATTTAAAAGATAGCACACAAAGTTCGGTGTTTTTTCTTGTTTGAGGGTAAAATGAATACTTATTCCCTTATATAGATATCATTAGCTCAGTTTTAAATTAATTATAAAATAATTATTAAAACTGAACATATTTTGAAATCTCACTATCATATAACAACAAGCTATGGTAAATTCAGATTCTTCTGGTTTTCAGGTTTCTCTTTACCGCTACTTGTCTTTTCTAGCACATGGCATTGGACTGGTTTAGCATGAAAAAGGTATTGCGTCTTAATTCAGAAAGATTAGTGCTGTAATACAGATAAATATTGCTTACAAAGTAAGAAACGATGGTTTAATGTTGTCAATGGGGCTTTAGCAGGGCATGCTTCGGCTGTGTCCTGACTTTCCCTCTGCCACACCACCATTTCGGGGGGCAGAGAACACCCCGTGGGCCTCACTTGCAGCGCGGCTCTAAATAGCCACGCGACAGGAAGGCAGTGACCATGGAGAGGGTCGTCGGAGAGACTGCTCCCCTGGGTTTGTGCTAGACATCCACAAATGTATTTGGAGGACTGAGACTTCACCACGTATTTCTTAAAGCGTCCTGATTATAGCGTTTACTTACCCACCCTGCATTTACCTCCCACTGAGCTCACTTTTTAGTTTAATTTAGTTTCAGGCATCCAAATCAATCTCTTTCGTGACCAAGATGGAGTACTTATAATGGATTGCTACTGGAAGGACTGGTGTGGGTACAGTTGTAGCCCAGACCGTGTGTCGGATCAAGAGCGGTGATCCATCTAAAGCCAAACCCATGAATGTGTCAAAGTCTTTCTGATGCCACCACTCTCTGGAAAAAACAGCTACAGGTCAGAAATAGAAGTGCCCAGCATGGAAATGGGGCTGCAGAAAACAAACAGGCTGCGTGGGTGAACACAGGTCACATTAGTAGCATCTCCAGCAATGGTATGTACTCTAGTGCTCTGCAGGATTTAAAAATCCCACAGCCCTGGGCTTGATCACCTGTCCATAAAGGCAGTTCCCTATTAACTCCTGCAACTTTGTGACTGAAGTCTTCCCTTCTTCAGGGGAACAAACAGCTTTTGAATTATCCGTTTCATGCTGGTGTAACTGTGGTATTTTGAAAAACACTGGCTTTCCTTGAATCTTTGAGGTTTTGTACCTGTTTGAGTAACATCCAACTTCTTTAAAGATTTATGAATTGCTCCAAAAATAAAACTCTGGCTCTTTAAACTTTCAGAAGCTTTACAGCAATGACAACACAGGATTGTTAGGTTATCCACAATGTCTATCCTTGTTTGAAAGGCTCCTCTGCTATTTTGAGAACCTTCTGATTAAAGATTCCAAATATATTTAGAAATCTATACTTCTGACAGGTTTGACTTTGACTCTTTCTGATCAAGAAGGTTTATTTTCAAGTCACCAGTTTCAGGATGTAAATATACCCCTGAATAGCGTCCGTCTTTTTCAGATGAGAATTGTGTTTGAATTAAATCTCCTAAAGCCGTTGAGCAGCCACCCCTTTCTTTGCTTTCGCAGTTTTCAGGGCAGAAGGGCAGCGCAAGGGCAGGGAGCCAAGAGCCAGAACACCGGCAGCAGGGTAGGGGGCTCACCAGGCAGGGGCTCTCCCATCCTGTGGCACCCGAGCACGGAGAGCAGGCACCCACAGCAAGCCTGCAGCCGCGCGGAGGGCCCAGCCCAGCGACAGCGGTCTGGCACATCTACGGTGAAAAGACAGACCTAAAGTCAAGGTGGGAGGCCACCCTGTAGGTCGGTAGCCACAAGAAGGTGCAGAGAGGGTTACGATGCAACCACCACCCCACGGACAGGCAGGGCTCCAGCAGGGCTCTGACAGAGACTGGTGGCTCAGAGCTGAGCTCAGCCGGGTGCCCTGGGCAGGGTGGGGGTGAGGACGCAGGTGAGGCTGCTCAGGGCTCTTACAGCCTCTTGGTGCCCCCAGCATATAAACTCCTACACCTGCCTGGGAAGCTCAGCTACGTGGAGGGCCTGCTTGTGCTTCAGGCTACACAAGGGGCATGTACTAACCTATAGGCTTTAATAATTTGTGAAGGTTGCTGGCACGCTCCTCCAACCAAGAATAAGTTAGCTCAGAATTTCTTTAAGGTTAGGCCAATCGTATTGGGAATTTTGGAGGGAAGGTTTTGTTAGGAACATGAAACTGATAATGGAGTCAGGACTATCCTTGTAGTTCTTTTGACTGGAAGACTCTGTGTATAAATACTTTCTATGACCTGGATGATTTTTCCCCTGTAGGGAAAAAAAAAAACCTACAAGAGCATTTTTCTTGCTAGCACCCTATTTTTATTCTTTTTACTACTTTTTTTTTTTTTTTCTAGGATCATGCTATAGGATGGTGGTTGACATTTTGGTATACTTAGCTGTGCACATCACTTGTGATGTCTGTATTCATCAGGTATGTATTCCATGAAAAATATTTTTTGTGTTCTTCCTAAATGAATGAGGGGCAGCTGTTACTTTCACAAGGTGCAACAGGACTTCAGGGGCTCAGCACCACACTGTGTGTGTAATCTTATAAACTATGTTCTTACCATGTGAATAAATGCTCCACTGTGGGGAGACACGCTGTGTGTTGGGGCTTTCTTACGCAACATTGTGAAGAGGAAACTGATCTGCTGATGGAGGCTGGAATGTGCTTTATGTTTTAGTCTCCTGGCACGGGTTTTTGAGAGAAAGCTGTCCCCTGGAGCGCACACGCTGGCGTTCAGCTGAACGTTGTGCAGAAGGGTGTTGGATGTGTGCTGCTGCGATCATCTGTGCTGCAGATGTTCTGAAATGTAAACACAGATGTGTCCGTTCCTCCTCTGTGCGACTGTGGACATCTGTTGCTCCTATGGGCAGCGGCGCTAGCTGGACACTACAGCCTGGACTGCTGCCAAAAACCCTGATAAGTACTTGAAGGGTGGGTGTCAGCAGGATAGGGCCAGGCTCTTTTCAGTGGTGCCCAGTGACAGGACAAGAGGGAATGGGCACAAACTTGAGCACAGGAAGTTCCACCTAAACATGAGGAGGAACTTCTTTCCTTTGAGGGTGGCAGAGCCCTGGCACAGGCTGCCCAGGGAGGTGGTGGAGTCTCCGTCTCTGGAGACATTCAAAACCCGCCTGGACGCGTTCCTGTGCCACCTGCTCTAAGGTGGCCCTGCTCTGGCAGGGGGTTGGACTAGATGATCTCCAAAGGTCCCTTCCAACCCTGTCATTCTGTGATTCTGAGTTGCAGCAGGAGGAAGCCAAACTCCCCTGAAGTGTCGGCGTCTAAACGACGTTTGGTTTTATTACTGCTCTTTGCAATAACGGTGTTCAGCAGCTGTAGCGTTAGCCAAGCGGTACGCCCCGCCTGCCCGGGGGGGGCAGAGCTGCCGGGGGGGGATCTGCCGCCGCGGCGGCCGCCTACCCGCTCCGCACCCCCCCGGCCGCTCGGGACGGCGCCGCGTCGGGTTCCCGTTATTAGGCCGCTCTGCCAAGGGCACCGG
>VXBO01003505.1:660012-687381 GCA_013400135.1 Rhinoptilus africanus
GCGCCGGCGCTGGAGCCCTTTGCCGGGGCAGCGGCGGGGGCCCCCCCCGCCCCGCCGGCAGCCGTTGCCGGCAGCGGGCGGAGCGGGGGCGGGCGGGTTTGAAGGGGAGGCGCCGGCTGCCATGTAAGCGCTGCCCGGGAGGCGCCGCGGCCGCCGGCGGCCGAGCTGGGAGCGGCCCCGTCCCGTCCCGTCCCGGCATGGGAGCGGAGCGGGGCGGTGGGCGCGGAGCGGAGCTGCCGCGCGGCGCCGANTCCCCCGCGGGCGGGGAAGCGCGCAGGGAGGCTCGGAGCTGCTTGTCCCCGTCCCCTCCGCGCTGCCAGCGGTGGGTGTGGGAGCACTGGTGGGCTCCTCGTCTGCGCGGCTGCTCGACGTCGTAACGCTTTAAAACAAATGGTGAGGGTCTTAAACACCGAGTAACAGGGGAAATTAATCCCTGAGTGGATGAGGCTTGTCCTAGAGAAACCAGCCACTCGTGCCATAACGCCTGGAGCTGTAAAGCCTGGCGACCGTGTGGGTAACGGGAGGGGACGACGCGTCTTGCCGCTAAGTCTGAAGTCACAGCTGTCCCCTGCGGATGCCAGTGTTGCGACCTTAATGTTTTACTCTGTCGCACACTGGCTGGCCGTGCTTTGTTCTGTGGGCATTTACACGGAGAGTTAACGTGAACAGTTTTGTGGAAAAGTGCCCTCCTATTTCCTGTACGTACTCAGGCCGTACACGTTAGTGCCTGTTCATGCTTAATTCTGCAGGGCAACTGCAGCAGTAGGCAGGTGTCTGTCTTTCTTGTTTTCTTTTTTCTTTTATTCACTTGTGTTTCAGCAATAGAGCTGTCATCCGCAGTGATGGTGGTTTCCGATCCACTGGCAGTGATGGGCAGACAGAGTGCGAGTGGGTGATTTTTTCCAGGTGGCAGGCAGAGGCAGAGCCCTGCCAACAGGGAGGGTGCGCTGCGGCCCCAGCTCGGGGCAGGAGGACACTACCCTCCCATTACGCCACTTCATGGTGTGGGGGATATTATATTACTTTAATGTTATTATGAAAAGGATTTACTGAAAAACATCTCATAGGATTCTGGAAGCAGACAGAAATCAGTAACAAATCTATGAATATTCAGTTATTTTCTTATTAAAACACTACTGTTACAGAGATTGCTAAATCATCTGCTTTTGATTCTGTAAACAGAATTAATCAAGGAGAATTAAAAGCATAAACATGGAACTTTGGCCTAAACCCTTCTTATTTAACCATTCTGTTATACTAGCATGTCTAAGTAAAGATTAATATTTCTTCTGTATGGTTGGGGGGTCTCCAACTCATCAGTGTTCTGCTCTCATTTCATGCCTCTTTTTCTTCAATGTTTTACTTGTGAGCGACTTCTTCATGAGTAATAGATGATGATGATGATTTTAGGCACTAATGTGCCATTACTGTCCTAATGCAGCCCTTAGTCCCTTGAAGTCATTTTCACGGGCTGACATACATCTTCTGGACAGTATCTCTATTTTAAATGAGTTGATTTCAGCTGAGATGATGTTTTTGATACGTTATTGTGACCTTAGCCTTTTTTGCCTTGCCTGTTTATGATGCTAAAATTAAAAGCTTGAAAGCAAACATGTGCATCTTTATGAACGTGAACAGTATATTAGAGGTGTAGGTAGGAAGTGCCAGTGGAAGTGTGACAATGTAAAAAAAAAATGTGTTGAAATATCGTGTTGGAGTGAAAGAAGCTTTGAAATTTTTCCATTTTCTTTTTCTGGGGCTATGGCTTAAAAATAAGAATAGCAGTGAAATATATGCTGGCCTATCAAAGTCCCTGTGAGCGTAACGGGTCCCTTCCTGCTGGACTGAGAAGTGTTGAGTAGGAAGGTAAAGAAATGCTGATAGGAAGGTAACGAATTCCTCTGCAGTGCTCCTTCAATGCCAATTTAGGGAGTGCCTTTGCTCTTGGCTTAAGAATTAACAGATGTATTTTCACAGTGGTGATTCAGCAAAGGTCTGAATAACTAAGAAAGAAATTAAGTTAAGATCAGAGTGGCAGCATTTCAAAACTTGTTGCAAACTTTTTTTAATGGCCACCGTCTTCTAGTTGCACGCATTTATGAGTTTTAGCGTGAGCTGGCAGTTGTACCCTTAAAGTAGCAATCTGTAGTGTTACAAGAGAAGTCTGAAGAACTCCATTGTGTTTCAGAAAGTAATATATAAACTCATTTCAAATATTGTATAATACACGGAAAAAACTGACCATGTCTTCTTAATAGCTTTTATTTTTGTTACTGACTGAGGTCTAGTAAACTATAATTTTGGGGGGAGAAGTTATTGAGAGTTAAGTTCTCAAGCTGGTACTGATACAAACCAACTGCTGACTCTTCCCTTAAAAAAAACAAAAATAAAAAAGGCAGTCATATCAACAGGCTATAAACACAGCCTAACAGTATTTGCGTTTTCTTTCCCAAGCTTACTCATTGAGAAAGAAATGTCATAAAAACACAGCACTGATTAAAGCCCCTGCAAGCAATTGATACCTACATCATCCCTCTGAACATTGAACTGGGATGAAAAGCAGACAGATAAAACTTCAAGCTACTGAAAAATAATTTTTTCACTTCTCAGATCTTCACTAAGAAAGGGATATGCAAGAAATATGTTATGAAGACATGGTCTGTGTTATTGGAGACTTGTCAGAGTCCAAAGGAGTACTCTTCCAGCTGACACAGATGTGTACCTGAAGCGCACAGAAATTCTGTGACGAGATAAACCCAGCTTGTGTGGTGCAGCCCACAGTGAGCTGGTTTGCGGATAAAGGGCAGCCATGTTCATTGTTTACACGTAACTGTGGGGGCTTGTGTTTGTATGGAGTTTTTTAGAACTCCAATTTGAAAACTTCTATTTGAAACATATTTCCTATATATATTTGTGACTATTTACTGCAGGAAAAGAAAATTCTGTATATTAATGCTAAATGCTTAGTTACCTGACAAAATATTCAACTTCTTAATGTAATCTGGTACTGTCAAGTACTATTTTGATCAAAGGACATTGAACAGCCAAGTAGTAGCAGTGTTTAAACCTGGGGAGGAATGTTGGAGTGTGTGTGCAAGAACAGGACCCTGGAATTCCGGGGAGAATTGTAGGGGTTATAAACTTTGACTCTGTAACTTGGAGAACCTTGAAAGAAGTTGCAGGCGGGGGGACGTTGTGTTTGGTTGTTTCAGCAAACTGCCAGTCAGCCACAGAGTGTAATTCCTGCCTCCCCGTTTTGAAATTTCTTTCTAATTTGACTTCTGCATCTTTACAACAGTATTTTTAGCTTTTATAACAAAGGGTGGATTTTCAGCAAATAGACAGTGGGTATATGTAAAGTTATGCTAAAAACCATAATTTTCATTTAGAAAACTTTCTAGCTTAAGCCTGGCTTCCTATGTGGAAAGGTGTCTTTCTACATTTCTGTTTTTCACCCTGGGCCAATGACAATAGGTTTCTCTCTCAGAAATTGGATACATTAATCCAGGACACTTG
The DNA here is from genome assembly GCA_013400135.1 of Rhinoptilus africanus. Lineage (NCBI taxonomy): Eukaryota > Metazoa > Chordata > Aves > Charadriiformes > Glareolidae > Rhinoptilus > Rhinoptilus africanus. The sequence goes on from VXBO01003505.1 coordinate 663,529, forward strand.
TGCAGAGTCCAGGGTACTGCGTATCTATGCACTGCCTGGTCATAACATACTGTGCACATAATGGCCACGGCACCATGAAAGAACAGAAGATTATTGCAGGGCAGAAATTATGCCTATGAATATTATGAAGAGAAAAATACTATTTCAGGGTTTAGACTTGACTAAATAGTAAGCATATTTATTCAAGGCTCGTCTAATGCAGACAGAAATTTATTGAAAGTATAGGCTGTCTGCAACTGCCCTCATTTTAACAGGCTGAAGAAATAATTGATGGGCCCCTGGAGTAGATAACTGCTCATAGGCTGAGCCGTTGCTCCACCAGCAGCAAAAGAACAGATGGGATATGAGGAAATCAAAGGAGTGTTGGAAAGTAAAGGATGTCATTTCTTGACTGTGTGCTTCTAACACTGTTCTGTATAGATTTGAGGAGGTTGTAGAGAGATGGGGACTGACCTCTTCTCCCTGGTGACAAGTGATAGGACAAGAGAAAATGGGTTCAAGTTATGTCAGGGCAGGTTTAGATTGGATATCAGGAAACATTTTTTCACTGAAAGGGTTATTAAACATTGGAACAGGCTGCCCAGGGAGGGGGGGGATTCACCATCCCTGGAGGTGTTTAAGAAAAGGGTAGATGAGGTGCTCAGGGACATGGTTTAGAAGGGGTTTTTGTCAGGGCAGGTTAATGGTTGGACTTGATGATCTTAAAGGTCCCTTCCAACCTCAGCGATTCTATGATTTAGGCTACAGTAGCGGTAAAGCCTGGTAATAATATTTTTAGCTTGATTTCCACCTGCACCCCAGTCAAGCAAGGGACTTCTTGGTTGGGGTGTTCTTATGACCGCAGCTTCAGTTTGGTCACTTTCCCCTGCCTTTGAGATCTGACTTCTGACAATTTAGGTGGCTGATGCTTCTCTCTCCCTTCTTTTACAAAACAACATTGAAAACTATGAAGCTGATTATGATCAGTACCCGTGTGGCAGATAAAGATTAGGGGCTTGCTGACAACTATAACTTTTTCATCAAAATATTCTTTTTTCCTGAGCAGCTTCCAGGTAAGGTTTTTTTAATGTACAGCACGCCCTTGAGTCCTGAGAGGCAGCCTCAGAGATCTTGCATTACTTGCACAAATATATTCTTATTCCTAATAGGTACAGGCTAGAGTAAGTAATTGTCTTCTGTAGAAATTGATTTCTTATCTTCCAGATAATAAGTACTACTTCTAGTGACGTTTGGCTACCTCCTTCTTGACTGCCTAAAACTACATTTGGTTTTTGTGACTCCAGCGAGTACATTTTCTGCCTCACTGGGCTCTTCAAATTGTTTTTTAACCATTGTTTTCCCTTTTGCTGCTATTGTATTTGAAGGGCAAAATTTCTCCTGATAGTAACACAGCTTAACCAGCTTCCTGTTTTTAGGCAAAAGTACTTGTTAGAGAAACATACCTGTCACATGGAGTTACTGTCCCTATCGCTCCCATCTTCCTGCATGCTGTATGGATCCTCTCAGCAGCCTTCAGAGTTGGTAAAGGATAATGTGGCTTCTAGTAGTTCTTCATCTGTAACTGGATTTGCAGTTGGGTACACTGAAACAGAGTAAGTTTTCAAGCGCTGTTGGGCACATTGCAGGTGGGATAAAAAAGCCTGGCTTGCAGTTTTGTAGCTGCTCTATTCACATTACCTAAGGTCCACTCAGTGTCTTCTCAGCTGTGAGACTGGTGGTTGAGCAGCCTCCAGGGCCTGTCCCTCTCTGTAGAGAGGAAGAGGTAAGAAGGGGAAGTTCTCTACACAAATTATAACTTTTTTTTTTANAGCCTGGCTTGCAGTTTTGTAGCTGCTCTATTCACATTACCTAAGGTCCACTCAGTGTCTTCTCAGCTGTGAGACTGGTGGTTGAGCAGCCTCCAGGGCCTGTCCCTCTCTGTAGAGAGGAAGAGGTAAGAAGGGGAAGTTCTCTACACAAATTATAACTTTTTTTTTTAATATAGTGCCTTTGTACTTCTTCAGCCTTTCATTAATAGCTACAATATAATCAGTTTAGTCAACAGAGAATATGCTTGAGGAGAAGGTAATGTAATGTACAAGAATTGGTGTGGATATTCTGGACAGGGCTGAAGGGGTAAGAAAACAAAGCTTAAAATATTAATGGGAGCGTTAATGTACACAGGTGGAAGAGCAGCGACATGGAAATAAGAGGGATGAAGAAATCAAATTTCTGAAATAGACTGGAGGAAAATCAAAGAATTAATTAAAGGAGTAAAGAAAATAAAATTATATCTGAAGAGGGTTATCTTTGGGCTACAATAGGAGATAAAATGTTTGTACAGACTGCATTTTTGCGTGGGATGTAACTGGTTATTGCAGATATGAAAAGGGCTTGTTCTTGTGAGACATTTGTTACTGTAAGTACTGGCAAGAGATACGGCAGCAGCTAGCTTTTCAGGAAAAAAGTTCCTGGAAAGAGATGCATGACAGGCATCTGTTAAAGAGGAGGGGGTGAGGGGAAAAGCTTTTATGCTTAATGTGTCTGGCTTGAGCAGGAGAATAGGCACTCTGCTTCAAAAGAGCTGGGGATGTTACTGGTTTGGGATTTTTCCCCCCCTTGACCCCAGCACAGTACATGGAGCATGGTATTTTACTGTCATAAACTTGCCATTTGCAAGCACCATAGCACCTGATTGCCTTCATATTTTAAGGACTATTTCTGTTCAGGGAATAGTTTAGGGTGGAGGGGAGAGCTGCAGATCATGTAGTGCAACTTCCTGCTCAAAGCAAGACTAACTTCAGTTAGAACAGGAAGCTCAGAGCTCTTCCTATCAACTTTAGAAAATTTGAAAGAATGGGGTTTCATCTTTGTAGACAACCCACCCCTCTGCTTTACCACTTTTATTGTGAACGGGTTTTTCCCTTATTTTATTGTAATTTCTCATGTTATTGCCTCTCTTTCTCCGCTCCCCACTAAGAAACATCTGGCTCGATCTTCTCTCTAACTCAGTAGAGATGGCTGAAGATAGTGGTTAGATCTTCCTTCACCTCTTCTTCAGATTTTAAAAATGCCATGTTCCCAACTTCTCCTGCATCAGGTGCTTCCTCCCCCTCATCCCTGACTCCAGACCCTCATCTCACACCCCCTGGGCTTGCTTTAGTTTATCAGTGCCTTACCTCTACTGAGAGGGCCCCCAAAACAGGCGCAGTGCTGCAGATACAGCCTCACAGATGCTCAACAGAGGGGAACAATGTCTTCCTTTGAACTGCTGGCTACAGTCTTGCTAACGCAGCTTGCCCTTCACAGTGCTAATTCCCTTTCAGGTCTCTGCGTTTGCCTGTAACCAGCAGTTTTTCTTAAGTAGAAGTATTCTGAAGGAGCTCTATTTCCATGTGATGATCAGTTTACACATATTTTATAAGAAATACTTGATGTGAAATGTTGCTAGTTAAAGATTTAACCTGTTTATTATGAGTAAAAACATGTGGAATAGAAAATGATTGCTCTGTTAAAGTTTTGCATGTACTGACAGCAAATTAACTGGGGAGTTGTGCGCTGTAAACAAGTGGAGCTCTTCCTGCAGAGCCAGCTGTTTGCTGGTTTGCTTCGTGCTGAAATTTGTGAAACACTGGAGCTCTGTTTGTAAATGACTGGTTTTGTTCAGGTTTTTTGCAATGCTTAGGAAAAAATGTTTTTGTTGGAGAGAATGTATCTTCTACGCCTCAGGCATGGAGGAAACAGAGGATGTTAAAGGAAAAGTAAACCGTATTTCTTCCTGAATACAAGAAATAAACTGAAGCTTTGCATAAGCTTATTACGACTTTGGAGATCACACTCTGAGCTCTAACTTCAATGCATCCTTCTATATGAAGACTAAATTTAGCCATTCTGGTTATCAAATAACAATTTAAAGTATAGCTTGGTATTTGAAAAGTTATATTGAATATTTTTTGCTCTTTTGTAACTCAGGCTGGAATTGGTACATGTGTGGGCAGCATGTATGTTATGTGTATGAAGTTATGTGTATTAGATGCACAGAATACATTTGAATAAAATTGGTGCTGGTGCTAGACCTCTTTTTATTTGCTTTAAAATACCTGTGTTAATTTCATATTTGTTTGTTTTTCCTTCCGTTATCAACTTAGCAGTAAGGATTTTAGTTTAATTTGAAAGTGAAGGATCTCTTTGTTGGGTGATCTTGTTTATATTTGGCTTTGTGTGTACAGCAGAGATATTAAAAGAAAATACATGAGTAAACCGTACTGCTTGATGCTTCAGCTGCAGGGATCTAAACCAAAGAATACATTTCTGTGTAGTAAGAGTGATTTTCTTCTGAGGTTCTTAACCCTTCACACATACCAAGCTACTTGGCAGGTCTGGGAGGCTGAATAGTAGCACTCAGGGTTCTGCTTGAGAGTGGACAGGTAAAACAGCCACTCAGTTGCTCTGGGAGCCTGTTGCATGGGTACCTGTATCTTTCCCTCAACTGTGAAACTGCACAAATTTTAAATGGAAGTAGATTTGGGGTAAGAGGGGTGCAAGAGGGTATTCTACTCTTGCATGCCAAACCATTATGTGTTCCGTAGTATAAAGGAGAACTCTATCCAACAATACCTTCCTAATGCTAAAGATAGCCTAGCAAAGGTCAAATCTTACTGTAAAGCACCTGAGCCACTGAGAGCACTGCAAATGTGGGTGATAAACTGTTAGATTGTAGGCTAATGCCTTAATTCCTGTCTCTGTAAGGTGGGATCATGATANCTGTCCCTATCGCTCCCATCTTCCTGCATGCTGTATGGATCCTCTCAGCAGCCTTCAGAGTTGGTAAAGGATAATGTGGCTTCTAGTAGTTCTTCATCTGTAACTGGATTTGCAGTTGGGTAAACTGAAACAGAGTAAGTTTTCAAGCGCTGTTGGGCACATTGCAGGTGGGATAAAAAAGCCTGGCTTGCAGTTTTGTAGCTGCTCTATTCACATTACCTAAGGTCCACTCAGTGTCTTCTCAGCTGTGAGACTGGTGGTTGAGCAGCCTCCAGGGCCTGTCCCTCTCTGTAGAGAGGAAGAGGTAAGAAGGGGAAGTTCTCTACACAAATTATAACTTTTTTTTTTAATATAGTGCCTTTGTACTTCTTCAGCCTTTCATTAATAGCTACAATATAATCAGTTTAGTCAACAGAGAATATGCTTGAGGAGAAGGTAATGTAATGTACAAGAATTGGTGTGGATATTCTGGACAGGGCTGAAGGGGTAAGAAAACAAAGCTTAAAATATTAATGGGAGCGTTAATGTACACAGGTGGAAGAGCAGCGACATGGAAATAAGAGGGATGAAGAAATCAAATTTCTGAAATAGACTGGAGGAAAATCAAAGAATTAATTAAAGGAGTAAAGAAAATAAAATTATATCTGAAGAGGGTTATCTTTGGGCTACAATAGGAGATAAAATGTTTGTACAGACTGCATTTTTGCGTGGGATGTAACTGGTTATTGCAGATATGAAAAGGGCTTGTTCTTGTGAGACATTTGTTACTGTAAGTACTGGCAAGAGATACGGCAGCAGCTAGCTTTTCAGGAAAAAAGTTCCTGGAAAGAGATGCATGACAGGCATCTGTTAAAGAGGAGGGGGTGAGGGGAAAAGCTTTTATGCTTAATGTGTCTGGCTTGAGCAGGAGAATAGGCACTCTGCTTCAAAAGAGCTGGGGATGTTACTGGTTTGGGATTTTTCCCCCCCTTGACCCCAGCACAGTACATGGAGCATGGTATTTTACTGTCATAAACTTGCCATTTGCAAGCACCATAGCACCTGATTGCCTTCGTATTTTAAGGACTATTTCTGTTCAGGGAATAGTTTAGGGTGGAGGGGAGAGCTGCAGATCATGTAGTGCAACTTCCTGCTCAAAGCAAGACTAACTTCAGTTAGAACAGGAAGCTCAGAGCTTTTCCTATCAACTTTAGAAAATTTGAAAGAATGGGGTTTCATCTTTGTAGACAACCTACCCCTCTGCTTTACCACTTTTATTGTGAACGGGTTTTTCCCTTATTTTATTGTAATTTCTCATGTTATTGCCTCTCTTTCTCCGCTCCCCACTAAGAAACATCTGGCTTGATCTTCTCTCTAACTCAGTAGAGATGGCTGAAGATAGTGGTTAGATCTTCCTTCACCTCTTCTTCAGATTTTAAAAATGCCATGTTCCCAACTTCTCCTGCATCAGGTGCTTCCTCCCCCTCATCCCTGACTCCAGACCCTCATCTCACACCCCCTGGGCTTGCTTTAGTTTATCAGTGCCTTACCTCTACTGAGAGGGCCCCCAAAACAGGCGCAGTGCTGCAGATACAGCCTCACAGATGCTCAACAGAGGGGAACAATGTCTTCCTTTGAACTGCTGGCTACAGTCTTGCTAACGCAGCTTGCCCTTCACAGTGCTAATTCCCTTTCAGGTCTCTGCGTTTGCCTGTAACCAGCAGTTTTTCTTAAGTAGAAGTATTCTGAAGGAGCTCTATTTCCATGTGATGATCAGTTTACACATATTTTATAAGAAATACTTGATGTGAAATGTTGCTAGTTAAAGATTTAACCTGTTTATTATGAGTAAAAACATGTGGAATAGAAAATGATTGCTCTGTTAAAGTTTTGCATGTACTGACAGCAAATTAACTGGGGAGTTGTGCGCTGTAAACAAGTGGAGCTCTTCCTGCAGAGCCAGCTGTTTGCTGGTTTGCTTCGTGCTGAAATTTGTGAAACACTGGAGCTCTGTTTGTAAATGACTGGTTTTGTTCAGGTTTTTTGCAATGCTTAGGAAAAAATGTTTTTGTTGGAGAGAGTGTATCTTCTACGCCTCAGGCATGGAGGAAACAGAGGATGTTAAAGGAAAAGTAAACCGTATTTCTTCCTGAATACAAGAAATAAACTGAAGCTTTGCATAAGCTTATTACGACTTTGGAGATCACACTCTGAGCTCGAACTTCAATGCATCCTTCTATATGAAGACTAAATTTAGCCATTCTGGTTATCAAATAACAATTTAAAGTATAGCTTGGTATTTGAAAAGTTATATTGAATATTTTTTGCTCTTTTGTAACTCAGGCTGGAATTGGTACATGTGTGGGCAGCATGTATGTTATGTGTATGAAGTTATGTGTATTAGATGCACAGAATACATTTGAATAAAATTGGTGCTGGTGCTAGACCTCTTTTTATTTGCTTTAAAATACCTGTGTTAATTTCATATTTGTTTGTTTTTCCTTCCGTTATCAACTTAGCAGTAAGGATTTTAGTTTAATTTGAAAGTGAAGGATCTCTTTGTTGGGTGATCTTGTTTATATTTGGCTTTGTGTGTACAGCAGAGATATTAAAAGAAAATACATGAGTAAACCGTACTGCTTGATGCTTCAGCTGCAGGGATCTAAACCAAAGAATACATTTCTGTGTAGTAAGAGTGATTTTCTTCTGAGGTTCTTAACCCTTCACACATACCAAGCTACTTGGCAGGTCTGGGAGGCTGAATAGTAGCACTCAGGGTTCTGCTTGAGAGTGGACAGGTAAAACAGCCACTCAGTTGCTCTGGGAGCCTGTTGCATGGGTACCTGTATCTTTCCCTCAACTGTGAAACTGCACAAATTTTAAATGGAAGTAGATTTGGGGTAAGAGGGGTGCAAGAGGGTATTCTACTCTTGCATGCCAAACCATTATGTGTTCCGTAGTATAAAGGAGAACTCTATCCAACAATACCTTCCTAATGCTAAAGATAGCCTAGCAAAGGTCAAATCTTACTGTAAAGCACCTGAGCCACTGAGAGCACTGCAAATGTGGGTGATAAACTGTTAGATTGTAGGCTAATGCCTTAATTCCTGTCTCTGTAAGGTGGGATCATGATATTGGCATTCTTTGTTAGGTGCTCTGGAAGAGTTTAGGTTCTCTACAGAAGAAAGATGTTTGCATTTATATCTGTGTTTATATATATANGGGAGCCTCAGCCCCATTGTCCAGGCAGGAAGCCCATCATGTTGAACTAACATTCAGTCCAAAGCACCTTTTTGGACTGAGGGGAGTTGTTGCGTTGTGCTGAGACACATTATGAGATGCAGGGGAAGAGGTTTATGGGATGTTCAGGGGAGGAACCAAAGGTGAAAGCAGGGATGAATTTAAGTGATTTGGGGAGGAACAAGTGTGGGGGGAAAATAGGTAAAGGGATAAAAGGGCTGGTTAGGTATTAATAGTTTGCTGGTTGGTACATCTGTCTGGCCATGCCCTCTTTCTAATCGTGCAGTCTATTATATCTGCTTATTAAAGTACATCCTAACTCTTTCCTGGGTGAAGGGCTCTCTGGTCGGTGGGGGGAGGTGTGTGTGGTGTGAGTGCCAGCAACTGCTGTCCAGAGTGTCCGTCAGAGAGCCCGGGTGTCTGTGGTGTCAGCGACAGGAGAAACCAGAGTGACTGGACTTAAGTGCCAGACAGAGGAGTGAGATGGAAGGTCACAGGGGCTTGTCCGTCTGTTGTGCCGGCAAATGGAGCGAGAGTCTCAGTGCCAGCAACAGGCCTGGGATTGTGGGCCAGAGCACCCGTGCGCCAGCAACTGGAGAGACCATTTGAGTGAAACCGAGTGCCAGCCACTGGGGTGGAACAGCATCCGAGACCTGTGTGCCCGTGGTGCCAGCACTAGTGCAGGTGTCTGTGAATGCCGTCAGGGATCAAGCCAGAGCAGCTGTAGAGCAGGTGGTGTAGCCTGGGAGCCGTACATACACATGTACACAAATATATATTTATATGGGTCTTGCTAGCAGACCTCTGTCCTCTTCATGCAGAGGGGAGCGGGAAGCGGCTGTTGGTGCTGGCTGTCTCTGCAGGTGCTCGGTGTGTGTGTCTGCGTGGTACTGGTGGGTGCTTACCAGGAATCCGTCTTCAGCCTGGTTGCATCTGGGGAGTGGGGCTGAAGCAGCCTCACTTCTCTCGGGCTCTCTGATCAAAGTGATATATTTTCCCCTAAAAGAAGCAAGCAAAACTTGGGCAATATTGGAAAAGTTGCACTCGCTCAGAGAACTTTTCTAAAGACTTATTATTCACTGTACTTTGGACACTAAGAACCCAGCCTCAACAATTCTTACAAGTCCAAAGCAACCCCCCGTCAAACTACCAGCTTTAAAAAAGTAACAATAATATTTCTATTAACCTTATGGAGTGAAAAAGCTATTTTTTCAAGGTATTTATAGTGAGTAGGTAACTCACCTTCTGTCCAAAAGCTCTAAGATGTCTAAGAAAACACTCCTTTCCTTAACATAAAGAAGCGTACTGACCCAATTGATTTCAAAAGTATTTCTAAAAGTAGTTTCATATGAAAGTAGTCTGATATAAAGACTGAATGGCATCTTAAACCTGAAAAAAGTGCTTCCATTTTTATTGTTTCTTTGGTGACCAATGATTCTAAAATCACTAAAAACCCAATGTGTTTACCATAATCATCCACATATGGATAAATGTTATAAATTTCTGTCTAGAATTCATATAAAAACTTGAGTAAACAATTTTCTAATTAGCAGAACACAGTATTTTGGTAAATGTCCACAATGAGTTTTGGCTTCTTTATTTCTAAGCCTCTCCTGCTAAAGCTTTTCCATTTGGCAAGAAGGGATTTTTCCCATGACACTTAAGGTCCTTAAAAGTGATTTATTTTTGCATTTGTAGCTATTTGCTGAAACAAGCCATTATTCATATCCTATCCATGTGGAAATGAACAAACAATCTGCTGGTCAGCCCATCACTTGTTAACAAATTAGGATGAGAGTTGACTGGAGTAGGATTTGTTGTTTCTTTAGTGTTGGTTTTCTTGTTGATTTTCTCTTTCATGGATCAGAAGAGAAAAAATAAGTCTTTTATTCATCATTCTAAACTGCAATTGTGTACAGTACATAAAATACATACAGAAAAAGACTTGTCCACAGCTGAAATCTTGCATTTGAAATTTAGTCAATGTGAAATTGTTCCTCTAAAAAAACCCCACTTAATTTGTTAAACTAATGGTAACCTAAACTATACTTTGGAATCAATGTATTTTAAAATATTTGTCTATTCAGTTTATTCTTGGCTAGGTCTTAGTGACAGCATTCGCTACGTTACACCAAGGCACTACAACCTAGTACGTATTTGAATGCATCTTAGTAACTAAGATATATTTTGATTCATAAAACAAGTGGTTTTGCTTTGCATGTGGTGAAGTGACTGTAAGGCTCATGGGAAACTGACTCATAACGGAAAGCTTTCTCCAGCGTGCCCTGTAGCACAGGCACACTCGCCAAGACGTTATCTGGGTTCATTTCCATAGTAACCAATCAATATAACTGTTTATTTACTAAAGGGTTTGCACTTGAACTAAGAATCTCTTTTTCTTAGATATTACTCTTTTCAGTTAAATGTTCTGATTATTTCACTTTTTTTTTTCAGCATGAGGGGAATAACTTCCTTGACACAAAAATTGCCTTAATTAAAATATGTCAATTTTTTCTTTATATAATGTTGGTCAGGGGTGGCAGTTGTTTTGTTGTTTTTTGGTTGTTTTTTTTTTCAGATTGTGTACTAATGTTCAAATATCTTGGGATTTTTTTAAAACAATGTGCCAGTGAAAGAAACTAATGGTACTTTTTTGATGTCCTTATCAAGAGGAAGGGGTATTCCTGGTCTTACTCGATTTTATTTTTACAAAAATTAGTGCATTAGTATCTGAGCAATGACACCAGTGGACAAGGAGAGAGCTACAGATGTCATCTATCTGGACGTCTGTAAGGCCTTTGGCATAGTCCTCCACAACATCTTTCTCTCTAAATTGGAGAGAGATGGATTTGATGGGTGGACTGTTTGGTGGATGAGGAATTGGTTGGACGGTTGCATCCAGAGGTAGTGGTCAATGGCTCCATGTCCAGAGGGAGATCGGTGACAAGCGGTGACTCTCAGGGGTCCGTACTGGGACCAGTACTGCTCAATATCTTCATCATTCACATACAGTTGGATTGAGTGCACCCTCAGCAAGTCTGTGGACAACATCAAGCTGAGTGGTGCAGTGGACACGCCTGAGGGACAGGATGCTGTACAGAGGGACCTGGACAAGCTCAGTAAGTGGACCTGTGTGAACCTCATGAGGTTCAACAAGGCCAAGTGCAGGGTCCTGCACCTGGATTGGGGCAACCCCCACTATCAATACAGGCTGGGGGGTGATGTGATAGAGAGCAGCCCTGCTGAGAAGGACTTGGGGGTTCTGGTGGATGAAAAGTTGGACATGACCCAGCAATGTGTGCTCACAGCCCCAAAGGCCAACTGTAAAAAGTGGATGTTGGAGAAGAGAAGGCTCCAGGGAGACCTTATTGCAGCCTTTCAGTACTTAAAGGGGGCCTGTAAGAAAGACGGGGACAAACATTTTAGCGGAGTCTGTTACGACAAGACAAGGGGTAATGGTTTTAAACTAAAAGACTGTAGATTTAGATTAGATATAAGGAGGAAATTTTTTACAATGAGAGTGGTGAAACACTGGAACGGGTTTCCCAGAGAAGTGGTAGATGCTCCATCCCTGGAAACATTCAAGGTCAGGTTGGATAGGGCTCTGAGCAACCTGATCTAGTTGAAGATGTCCCCGCTTATTGCAGCAGAGGTTGGACTAGGTGACCTTTAAAGATCCCTTCCAACCCAAACTATTCTATGATTCTACAGTGAATTTAATGACTTAAGATAGTGACATAAATATCCCTTCTCTGTTTGAAGCAAAAAAATTGTAACTAGACAGCTCATGATAAATGTAAAACTGATTTTGATGTGGTGGTGTTTTTAAGAGAGAGAGAGTTTTATTTTTTTGGTTTTTAGGATAAGCTCAAAATGTTACTTACAAAAAAAAGAATTAAAAAAAAAATGTTGATTTAATTTCTAAGTTACCGGGCCACTGAGATCTGCAGAAAAAGAGCGTTCTCAGAAGTTGTGTTATTTTTAAGCACAGCATATGAAACCTGCAAATATGAAGACCCCGGTTACCCATGCACTGGGGTAGCTGTGTTCTGCTTCACAGCAGACATCTATTTATTTTCTTTTCCTGAGAGTTGAACACCTATCACGGAAGTGCTACAGGTTATTCCTAGGCTTCTAAGTATAGCATATGTTAGCAGTTATCACGTATCAGATAAGGTTGTAGTTTACTTAATGACTTCTTGCTTGAGCCTGTTTCCAGTAGAGGATGTAACTATTAGTATTTGTCTTTTTTAAATTTGGGTTCTATTTTGTATTTAAATAACTCGTATACTGGCAGTTGGGGATTTTTTTTTTTCCAAAGCACAGGAAAGTTTACAATGTAAAACATAACGGATAAAAGGTAGCTTGGGGTGTACAGAGCCTGTTCCTTTTTCAGTCACATGCTTGAATATGACTCAGTGTTGTATCATCAGAATCCGTTAGTCTGTGTGGTCATTAAACTGACTCATTTTAGGCAGGCTAGTTTATTCCTACCTTAGGAAGTCATGGTGCCAGTGAGTGCTGTAGCTGGCAATCTCACTAGCACAGCAAATTGGAGCGTGAGCCTTGCAATTCATCATTTCTCTATAGATGATAAACTCTGACTCCGGCTTACGTGGAATTCTACCTCTGATAAAGATTTCAGATTGGCTCTTCAATAATAAGCTGCTGTAAGAGTTAATATATAAACATAGGAATTTATGTATTAGAAAATTGGAAGAGAAAGAAAAGGATAAATACTGCTTTAATATGTGAAGACTGTACTTGAACAATTAGAGCAGTGGCAGAAATTAGCAGTTTCTCCACAGTTCCAAGTTCTGAGTTTAGAAACATGGGACTAGAAAAGAGCTTTTGCTCATTGAGGCAGGTCCCTCAGAATCACAGTCCTTATGTCCCCTGTTATTGACAAACTGGCCAACCTTGTATTGAAATACAGTAAGATTTTTTTTTCCTACTTTTCTTATTTGAAGGCTGTTCTAGAACCTTCCTGTGTGGTTTGAGACCTTGTAATTTTCAGTTTTAAATGGAGGGTTGATTATGCCTTATTTTGGTCCTCACCACTTTTCATTTGACTTAGCTATTTGGTCTCTAGAGTGTTTGAATTAGTTAGTGTATTTTTATTATATGTTATTTTTTCTTATAAGATACAGGAGTTTCTAGTACCTGTCCATTTTGGAGTCTGTTCTTGCTCAACCAGACTTACCCAAACAGAATGATGTGTTCCATTTGAACCTTATATAATGACATAAATGTAGCTGAAAGCATCCTACATTTTGCCTTTTTTTTCAGCTTAATCATATATGAACAAATCTATTCAGATATTAGTCACAGAATCACACCCAGAACGGTTCAGGTTGGAAGGGACCTTAAAGATCATCTAGTTCCAACTCCCCTGCTGCGGGCAGGGACACCTCATTGCTCTCAAATGGCAAACTCTCAGTATGTAGCTGAAATTCTTGTTTGCCCCAAGTGTATTACTTTGCATCTGGTTATTGTACATCCTCTCCTTTGTACTTTTCCAGGCCTCAAATTTATCTAGTTCCGCTTGTATGATGCTCCCTTTCTCTGTATTGAAAAACTACTTGTCAAAGACAGTATCTTGAGCACATTCCAAAGTTCAGCAGCTTGTAAGACAGTGCCTGGGAGCTGAGTTTCAGGAAGACTTCACTTCCCTGAGGCAAACTGGAGAAACCAGGGTGTCATTCATTTGCAAAAAGACATGGCTGTTGAATTTTTCTGTAGATCTAATATTGTGTTCGAACTTTGAAACAAGTTATTACTCTTGCTACACGAAGAAAAGAATGAAGGATGATTATTCAGGCCTTGGAAGAGATTTTGCATGAAGTGACCCCTCTACAAACAGTGGAACCAGTGTTTGTTCTCCAGCTGTCCTGTTTCATTTTATGGTCCTGAACATATATGCAACTGATACTAAGCTCATGTTCTCTCTTTGCAGGGAGGTAGTACAGGCAAACTGTGTCCGCTGGAAGAAAAAGTTCTTATTTATGTGTAAAATCAGTGCCAGCGCCTCAACAGGGATTCTGGATACTTGCATTTGCAGGGTGTCTGTACGGAAGGTAAGCAGTTCTTTTTCCCCTCCTCTCCTCTTTCCCTGCTCTTTCTTCACTTGTTTTGGTTTAATTTTTAATTGTATGCTAAGCTTCATAAAGCATATGCTAGCTGAAAGCATGTCAGGTCAAAAATTTGTTGTAATCGTATTAATCTCCTTAGTTTGCATAATTCATGTTGGATTTTTACATTATTGTTGAAAAGAACATCTATTCCAGCAAGATGGCAAAGGAATACCTCATCAGTCTTTACAAAGTTAGCCCTTAATAGATACTTCTGGCAAGCAGCAGTAAACTCGGAAGCCTTGACCTGTGCTAAGTGCCAGAATTTTGTGTGCAGCACTTCCTACTGTTGAGGCTAGACTTTGCAAGAGCCAAATGCTGGTTGGCATCGGGCACTCGCCCTTTCCCCGCCTCTGCAAGATGAGAGTCTCCTGCTGGCCTGCACTGAGGACATTATTAATGCTAATTTCTTAATGACAGCAGTACAGCCTAGCACATGTGCGTTGAGCTATTTCAAAAGGAAGATTAGTATTTGCTTTCTAAAAACACAAAACAAGCAAAGCAACCCAGTCAGTATCTTTAATGTCGTCTTTTCTTTTTTTCTAGGAGTTAAAAGGAGGAAAGGCATATGCAAAGGTAAATTGAGAGGTATCTAATTTTGCCTACAAATTAGCTTTTATTTCTTGTCCTTTTATGGCCTTTTAAAGTTATTCCAGAATAGTACTCTAATACCCGTGATTTCATTATGTGTATTATAGTTGACACAGTGGTGTTGGAACTCTCGATCAGTGTGTTTACTAGGCATATAATATACCACCAGAATGTTTTCTTTCAATTTAGCATGTTGAAAGGGTTGATAAAAGTAAACCCTTCTGCATATTTTTACTTTTAAAATAGGTGAAAACTCTCCCTGTCCACTTTCTCTCCCAAGACTTTAATTTTTAACTGAAAATAGAACTATGTGGAATTTGACACTCAACATTTGCTTTCTGCTTTTTGCCTTGGGCCGCTCCCTTTAATGGGCATCCTCTTATTCATATTTGAGAGAAACTGCTGTTGAGTGGCCCTCAATACTGTGCATGTAGCAAGTACTTTCATTTAGTAATATCCTTGCAACTAACTTTGTTATTTTCTCTTAACAGCTGGGCTTTGCAGATCTAAATCTAGCAGAATTTGCTGGATCGGGAAATACCACTCGTCGCTGTTTACTGGAAGGTTATGATACCAAAAATACAAGACAGGATAACTCCATTCTCAAAGTAATTTTTTTCCTTTATCGTACTTAAACTAATAAAGCAGAGAACAAGTGGTATTATTAAGCACTTAATGAAACTTAAAACATATTTGCTGAACCTCTTTCTAGAAGGAAAACTATTTAAAGTAAAAGTAAAACCATGAGCGTTGTTTAGAGAGAATCACTAAAATCCATGCTGTCAAAAATGTAATTTCTCCCACTCTTTGAAATGCAGCTGGGTAGCTGTAAAAGAAAAGCTTTCAAAAAGTATTCATATTCTAACAGGAATTGAAAAATACAATAGTGAAGCATGATGAAAATGTTAATACATTCATGTAAATGTAGCCATTTTATCTTTAAGAATGGGCAACTCCCTGTGCAGCTTTTCTGAGACTGAATCTCTTAATTGGCTTATTTACGTATAAGCCAGCTTCAACACCTCCATGACTCCTGGAACTTTCCCTTTTCTATTTGATAGTAATCGATGTAACAATTGGTGAGTGCTCTTGCAAGAAACTCATCCTGCCCTTCTCTCCCATTAATCCATGGAGTTTAAAAAAAATTAATAAGCTGCATAAACCTGAAAATAATTACATACAGAATGTTATAAGTAAATCTTTTTAAGACTTCTTTTCCTACCAAGACACTAAGATTCATTTTTCATGCGATTGAGTATGCTGTTTAAGCATGCACTTTCTGATTTCTTTAAGACAGTCATAGACTTTGTCCTGAAAACTTTTAATTGATGGCTTTGACCCAGCTAACTAGATTTCTCAATGCATTGTTGTCCTATAGCACTATTTACATTTTGTGGTTTTACTTTATCTCTGATGTTAGCACAACCAGTTCTTTGCACTTTGCTAAACAGTCTCAGCAAAGAACATACTTTAGCACCCCCTGTTTTAAACAATATCTTTTATGTTTCCTGTCTCGTTATTTTTCCCTTGAAGCCATCTTAACTATTAACGATTCTAAGATTCTTCTTGATCTATGTATCTTTTGCAAAATCTTGTACGTGCAACTATGTTACTTGAAATACTATTTTGTTGTTTGCATGGGTACTAAGAAAAAAGATAGTTTTTTGTATGTGTGTTTATTTCCATATATATTGATGCCATTTTATTTTACTTAAATGTAAGATTTGTAGTGAGTATAACTTAGTGACATGACCATATATCACAGACCAGTTCAATTTTTTTTCTTACAGTGGGTTTTGTTTTCTTCATGTGTAGGTTTTGATCAACATGCAGCTAATGTCTGGAGACCCATGCTTTAAAACGTAAGTTTATAAAAAATCTGCGTGGGACAGTTTTGGTCATGCATTCCATGATCAGAATTTCACTTCTGATTTGCATTTCTAAATGTCTCCTATAGGACAACAATATCTAAAAAAAAAAAAGGGCACAAACAAATGGGATGGTAGTTGAATAATGGCTCACATGGTAAAAATACCATTAGAAGTATCATAGCTGTCCTTACTATTAAATACTCAGTATATTTTCAAGCCACTAGCCTGCACATCTGTAATTTAAAAAAAGAAAAAAGTCAAAGAAATGCTTATGGGCAAACTGTTCCTGCAGCAAGCTTATAGAAATATACTTGGTATGGGGTGATCTGACTAATACTTGTGTTTGGAATATGTGCTGCTACAGCTTTTATTCACAAGTCTCAGAAGATTGTAAAAGATTTATTTTTTTAAAAAACAGAAGTGTGATATGACTTAGTACAAGAGAAAGCACTTACAGATATTTAGTTAGCAAAGACATTATGCAGCTTAGTAAAAGATGCAAGAGGTAACATCTGAGGGGGGAGGCAGCTTAGGAAAATACACTGCTATATATTCAGGATCCTTTGGCCTCATTGTCCTTCATCTGTAGTTAAGGAAATGTTTTGCTGGAGCACGTTAACCTCCATAACTAAACAGAGAACAGAAAAATGATGCACACTAGGGAAAAACCTAGTCATGAGTAAGATGGAATTGTTGCCTTCTTTCTAGACTAATAAGCCATTTTGTTATGAGGCACCCAAGCTTAGTGAATAAATAAAGTGAAAAAGTGCAATTGGGAAGCTTCCTATTTCCAGAGAACACCACTATCTTGCTAACCATAACTTAATTATCCTGATCAGTAGGAAGTGAAGAACTCTCACATGTCATTTGTATTATAAGAGATATTTTACAATAACCTGAAAGCCATTCATTTTAAGGGTAGGCTGAGAGAGATGTATAGAACCTGCTTCCATGAATGCAGTGTGGAAAATTCCTCAATGCTTGCCAAGATTCTTAATGCTGCTGCTTTTCTGTAATTTAGAATGTTGGTAGACTGGGTTGTTCAAAGTATATGCGCTTTTCAGTTTAACATCAATCTTTTCCAATTCTACCTGACAGCAGCTGGCAATTTTGTCTAGATCAGGTTTAAAATAACTTAGTTGTATTTTACTTCTCACAAGATATTTGGGGGAGGAAGGGCTTAATGAAATAATTCCTTCAAAATAAATTTGATCCCTTAAGTTCTAGTTTAACTCAAATTTTATTTCAGTTCACTTTATTGACCACATTGTTACACTGAAACTAGCAGGAGATGGAAACAAAATGAGAGGACGTATTTTCTTCCCACAACACGTGATTTAACTATGAAACTCCTTGTTCCCTTCTTGTTCACAACTACACATTGTGAATGCTGAAAGCTCAAGAAAGAATTAAGACAAATTCCTGAACAAAAAATTATTGAGGGCTATTAAGTATAAAACATCACATAGAAATACCTATATATTAAATATAAAACCTAATTTACAGATGAGGTGGTGCTGGAAGAATATTCAGGAGATACATCAGGAGACGTGTGCCATATTCCCTCAGCATCTGTTGTTTACTGCTGACAGAAACAGGATGCAAGGCTAGACAGACCTTTGGTCTGAGACAACATGCTTGTTCTTATGTTAGCCCTTTCAAACACAATCTAAGGCAGGGTTCCAAGTATTACATATAACTTGAAAACAAAAAATGATCTTAAGGAAAACAATCTGGAAAAACCAACTTTTTGTGTAGGTTTCTTTTATACTTTCAGGCCTTATGTTGGATCAAAGGTATCTTCCATTGCAAAGATATAGCGCTCACTTACTAACTGCTACACTGAAACACTTTGACATCAAGTATGGATTAGGTTTTTTATTCAAAATGCTCTCATAAACTGAATTCAACCTCATCTTTTATCAGATTAACATAGGCAATTGACGTACCTCTGAATAATCCAATGAAGAAAGATAATAATCTCATACAGGCTTAATCTGTAGCAGTAAACATATACTGAATCTTCCTTAAGTAAAAAAGGTTGTGTTTCAAGTGAAATGAGGCTGCAGCTCCCAGAAAAGCAGCACGGACCTCCTAACTCAGCCTGAGGTACAAGTATGAAGTAACTCATGATTTAGAGGTTTTAGCTGTTTTGAGATAGCTTCTGGTGTAATTAGTGTAATTGAGAACTGTTTTCTGTAGCAACTAGAGACTGTGCGCATTACTGTTGTGGCTGTATCCTTACCATTGTTTCTGAAGAATGTTGCCTGCACAAGTCTAGCTCAGATGATTCACCAGAACACTTCAATGTCGCCTTGCACCACTAAAGGCCCTTTCTCCTCTCTTCTTCTAACCTTCAATAAGAAGATAGGACAAGATGAGATTTCACAGTGTTCTTACTGAATAAATAGTAAGAGGGTATTGTCTGAATTTGTTTGACTGGGCAAAGCTTTTCTGTATCTCTAGTTATTTAGCACCTCTTGATTTACTTTTAAGTCAGTCCTCTTTGCAAATACCTCACTGGTATTGATAAACAAATTCTCAAAGGCAACTAACTAATCTTGTATACTAGTAAAACAATGTGTTTCTGTTCTTTACTGGGTGGTACTGAAGTAGTTGAAATTAGTACCTAAATAGTTTTCTGGCTCCCTAGGAAAAAATCTGTAACTGAAATTATTCAGACTTGGCATTTTCTTCCAAACTGATGATATAACCATTTCCTGGAATGTAAACTTTCAACACAAACAGAACAAAAAATTTATCTAATCCAGATGTCCTTGGTAGAAGGAAAAATAAACCCTAAAACAATTTCACAATCTGGAATCAGCTACATATTTTATGGAGAAGCCTAGAAGGCTTGATGCTTGATCTGGGGTGACATGCCTGAAAGCATTCAGTTCTTGCTTTCAAAATTATGTTAGGCAGTTAAGTCCCACAAGAACTGTCGTTCTAGAAGTGCTTTTTCTCTTTCTCTTTCTTCTTTACTTTCAAACATAACAGAAGAGGGGATGTGTTGTTATGCATAAGGACAGTGACTAATTTATTGAATATGTCAAATCTAAAAATGTCAACAAATATGCATTCGTATGCAGATCAACGGNTGTATTCCACAAAGTGCTGAATTATACAGATTCTTAGCATGTAAATTATCCTGTGATTAATACACTTCAAAAAATAATAATAAAGAACTTCAAAATAAGCACATATCACTCTACCAATGATTAAAAAAGGAAAAGTCTTTCCAAGGATGTCCAGAAGCCTGGACGACTCTAAGGGCTGAGCAGATGGATTCTGTAAAATGTCCTTAAATTCAGTAGCAAAAGCTTTTGGGTTTGGCTTGGTTTTGTTTTTTCCCCCTCCTTTTTAATAGGGGTTTAGACAGCATGTTTTCAGAAAAAAAGTTACAGGCCTGTTGACTTGAAGCACAGTATGAATTATGCCAACTTACTTGAACAGAAAACTCTGTGCTGATCAGTTTGGAGGGATTACAGCAAAAGTTCAGGAAATCTTAACTGCCTTTTTCTTACAGACCTCCTTCCACAGCAATGTCTNGAACAAAAAATTTATCTAATCCAGATGTCCTTGGTAGAAGGAAAAATAAACCCTAAAACAATTTCACAATCTGGAATCAGCTACATATTTTATGGAGAAGCCTAGAAGGCTTGATGCTTGATCTGGGGTGACATGCCTGAAAGCATTCAGTTCTTGCTTTCAAAATTATGTTAGGCAGTTAAGTCCCACAAGAACTGTCGTTCTAGAAGTGCTTTTTCTCTTTCTCTTTCTTCTTTACTTTCAAACATAACAGAAGAGGGGATGTGTTGTTATGCATAAGGACAGTGACTAATTTATTGAATATGTCAAATCTAAAAATGTCAACAAATATGCATTCGTATGCAGATCAACGGTCTATTCCCAGAGTCAAAAATTAGAATGCATTAAAAAAACTGTACGTAACATCTAGTTGTATTTGCTTGCGAGAGAAGCTTACTTTCACTTTGTCATTTTCTAATTAGTTCCTTTTGCACGAGCAAAACACAAACTTAGAGGTTTATTCATTTTAATAAAATAGCCCTTTGGGTCTTGGTATAATCTCAAATAAGCATTTAGACTTTATTAAAAGCTTTTTTAAATTTGAAGCAAATTTAAATTATGTCATATATGATGCTTTTTTTAATCTTACAGAAGGTAGAATTTAGAGGGGAATGCATGGAGAAGGTAACAGACCCCTTTGTTAGGAGTGGGAGGGTTATCAGCCCAGAANCCTCCTTTTTAATAGGGGTTTAGACAGCATGTTTTCAGAAAAAAAGTTACAGGCCTGTTGACTTGAAGCACAGTATGAATTATGCCAACTTACTTGAACAGAAAACTCTGTGCTGATCAGTTTGGAGGGATTACAGCAAAAGTTCAGGAAATCTTAACTGCCTTTTTCTTACAGACCTCCTTCCACAGCAATGTCTGTAACAATTGCTGGAGAATCAGAATCTTTGCATGAAGACAGGAAAGGTGGAGAAAACTTAAAAGCTGTGCATCTGGGCATAGCAGGTATAAAATAATGCTCTTAATTTCTCAATTCTTTTATAACTGGCTTCATAGCTTCAAGGAGATGTATGGAACACTTCAAATCTTAAAGGGATGCTGACAGCTGGCCCACAAAGGGACCTACTTCGGTTATTTGTTGAGACAGACTCTACTAGATAGTATCAGTGGAATCTCCATTTTTTACTTTTGTAACAGTTTATTTAATTGAAAGAAAGAACAGAAGTTGGATTGAAAGCCTGCTTTCTTTTTAACATTTAAAATCTTTTCTGTGTGACACATTTCTTGATTTACTTTGGTTTGTACTCTGACTGAGCATTTAATTTGGCCCTTGATTTTCAATTTATGAATCACAGGGATATGCACAACTCTGAGTACATTTTGAGTGGTAAAAGTTCTAAGTATCGTTTATAATTAAAGTAGTTACTCTGAAATTTAGACTATTAGAAAAAAAATACTATTAAAACACTTTATTATGGGTTGAAATTTGGGAGTTTGGGGATTTTTTTTGTGTGTGTTTTTTGGGTTTGTTTTGTTTTGTTTTTTGGTTGGTTGGTTGGATTTTTTTGTTGTTTTGGGGTTTTTTTTGTGCAAGCTTCAGGCTCTTACACAGTTCATTAGTTTCTACCCTAAACGCAGCTTAAGTTGTCTTAACTACAGTTACTTTTTCATCCAGAAAACACCTAGCACCCCATTCCACTATGGTACTCTGGAAAGCATGGCAATGTCTTTGATGTCTACACTGTAGACAAATGTAAAACTGCATTTCATACAATTCTTTGTAACCCAATGGTACTCTCTGTTTTACTCGGACAGAAACATATTATGTTTTTTGGGCTTTTGGAGGGTGTTTTTTTAAGGAATGCGTATTTGTAAACATACACAGTATTTTTGCAGCACTTGAATCTTCAAAGGGTTTGTAGAAAACCAGTGTCAAGTCCCTAATCCCTCTGGGAAATCTGACACTTGAGTCTAATCAAGATTACAGGCAAAGTACTAACAAAGCCGGCTTTAACAACAGTATCTGACTTGCACATGTTGCAGATGTGTCGTCAAAGAGTGCCTCGGTCCCAGATGAACTTGGTGCATGTGGACATTCCAGAACATCGAGCTATGCAAGTCAGCAGTCAAAACTGTCAGGTATCTGTTAACAATTTTGTTACAAATTGTTGGGGTTTATTTACTGTCATGGTTTTAGACTATAGAAAATAAGTATATTTTATATGTTAAAAAACCCCAAACGAATGATGGTTTGAAGTTGAAAGCTTTTTCCTAGGAGTTTCAGGTGTGGGGAGGGTAACATTTTTTCCCTCTTCAAAGCACAATAAATGATCTGTTCAGATGTGAGACAGCTTTTTCCCTTAGCTCCCTCCAATTAACATATCCAAATGAGATTTCTACCTCTTCCATGTGTAAAAACAAGTAACTTACAAATGGAGCCTTAGTTCTAAAAGCCGAAGGTGAAGTAATGATACCAAGTCATTATATTTGTTAGGGGGCAAGAGTTAGTTAGAACAGAAAGATGTGCTACAATACAAAACCCAAAATAAACTGCCTAGTTGGTGTATGCACATACATTCATAAGGCTTTTGAAGTCTCTTTGTGAGAAGACAAAACACGAATTCTGCTTTCAGGATGGTTAAAATGCAAGTGACCTTGGCTGTCAACAACATACCTAACCTAGCTCTCCCGCACTTTCCCAACAGGATATAGCACATGTCACTCTAGATCATCCAGTCTGTCTGAACTCTGCCACAGGAGAAACACCTCAGTGGGTAGTACATCAACGGGAATTGGAAGTATTCTAGAGCCATGTGAGGAGCCTGAGCCAAAAGTATCCGAAGCTAATATTGATACATCTGTTAAAGACGTACCATCAGAAAAGCTCTGCAGGTACACTTAACTTTGAAAGCCTTATCTAGCAGAAGTAAAACCTAATTTACTACATCACTTGTAAGAGCTCTAAATATACTTATTTTTGCAGACATCCTGTAAAGCAAGACTCTGTGGAGTCACAGCTGAAGAGGGTGGATGCTACCAGAGTTGATGCTGACGATATAGTTGAAAAAATACTCCAGAGTCAAGACTTCAGTTTAGACTCAAGTGCAGAAGGTATGGAGATAAATAAGGGAGCTTAGGGAAAATTGATGCACATGACAGGCCTTATGAAAATCCACTCTCTTCACAGTTCCTGTTGCTTGTAATTGTAAGGACTGTGCATATGAATCACTACGTTTTCTGCTTCATGCTGTCGCCCAGAAGTTGAAAAGGCCTTTGCAAGGCTTGGGTAACCTTCCCAGAGAATTACTTTAAGCCTGAAAGGAAAAGAGCAGGGGCAAATCTATGAGGAAAGTAGTTCTTCCAACCTATACCATGTGAAGTTTGGTTCTTCATTGCTTAAAACATTTGCGTCTGAAATCACTTACAATCACTTACAAAACTGGTAGATTTAAAATTACTTCATTTTAGCTAGGGCAACACTAAAGGAAGCTAACGTGTTAATTCTCTTGCTTTTTAGAAGAAGGTTTAAGATTATTTGTGGGCCCTGGTGGAAGCACTTCTTTTGGAAGCCATCATCTACCTAACAGGTATGTAGCCTGAACAACAAATCCACAGGCAATACTAAATTGCATTTTATACAGCAATTATTCTGTAGGTATGTTCTTGATCTTTGTATCTTTCTATTCCATATCATTTAAAGGCATCAAAAGAACTTGATTGTCAGGTTTTAAACAAAACACATAGGCTAGTTCCAAAATAAA
>VXBO01003508.1:0-41902 GCA_013400135.1 Rhinoptilus africanus
TACTGAAAGGCTGCAATAAGCTCCCCCCAGAGGCTTCTTTTCTCTGGTTGAACAACCCCAACTCTCTCAGCCCATCCCCATAGCAGAGGGGCTCCATTCCTCTGATCATTTTTGTGTCCCTCCTATGGACCTGCTCAACAGCCTCACATCCCTCTTGTGCCAAGATCTCCAAAGGTGGACATAGGACTCCAAATGGGGTCTCCCCATAGCAGAGCAGAGGGGCAGAATCCCCCCCTTCACCCCGCTGGCCGTGCTGATTGTGATGCAGCCCACAATGTGGCTGGCTTTCTGGGCTGCAAGCGCACATTGACAGCTTCTATCAACCAGTGTCTCACCACTCTCACGGCAAAGAATTTCTTCCTAATATCTAATCTATGTCTACCCTACTTCAGTTTAAAACCGTCACCCCTCATCCTATTACACTCCCTGACAAAGAGTCCCTCCCCAGCTTTCCTGTAGGCCCCTTCAGGGACTGGAAGGGGCTCTAAGGTCTCCCTGGAGCCTTCTCTTCTGCAGACTGAACAACCCCAACTCTCTCAGCCTGTCCTCATAGGAGAGGGGCTCCAGCCCTCGGAGCATCTTCATGGCCTTATAGCTACAAGAAATTATATTTGAAAGGCTGAGGTCATTAGTTCCTAGCTTTGATTGCATTTTCTTCTCCCCCCCTCACCAAATGTTGCCTTAGAATAATCAGAGGTTAGGTTTTCATTACTGAAAAGGAATTATTTAAACAAATAATCAGGCAGCATCACCTTACTCCTCTCTGACACCGCCTGACCGCATTTCTGCTTCGCAAGCTCATGTTCTAATACCTGTGAGATTTAGACAGGCTCGCTTTCCGAAATCCCGGCTCAGGTGACAATGAGTGTTCCCAGTGCCCTTATAAAACACTATCATCTTTCCTTCTATAAACCCTGTTTTGCTCCGATTCAGCAATCTTGCTAATAACGCCTGTTAGGTTCATATGAGTCATTACAAAAATATATACCAACTTGCAGTTTGGTTGGAGTTATTTTTAGGAGAGAGGGTAAGTAACAATATCTCACATAAGATGTTGCAGCAGTACTCTAGTACTATGTTCTTATTGCATTTAAAGTTTTAAAAGCTAGTTCTGCAGCTTGAAAAATAATTACTTTATACAGAATAAGTATCAAACTATATTCTAATCATGAGCACAATGACTGCCTATAAAACACTGCCAATGTGATATAATTTCATTTCCTATTTGATCTCGTGAACATTCCACAAAATAAGTACAAGAAATATTTACTTCCCTGTCACTAGTATGAGTAAATAACCACTTTTAGAAGAGTTAATTATTAAGACTGTAAAATTGAAATAACTAGATGATAACAGTGGATGATTTGCATTAGATTGTCCTGTATATGAAAACAACAGCGTGTAACTCCATCTCTCAGAGACAGGCCATACACAAGCCTCTCTAACACTGACACAGCAAATGAACACCCAATTTATCATAACCCTCAAGACTGCTAGAGCAGGTTTTAGGTTGATAAAAATTTGGAAAAATATAGAAACAAACACTTGGAATGGTGCTCACAGAGGCCTCAAGACTGCAAACCCAAGCCTTCTCAACACTGCAGCCACACAGAGAAGTCCACACTTCACCTATTTATGTGAAAAGACTTAGCGAGAAATACTTGTGGATTTTTATAACAAGAAATAACCACGGTTTTGAATTCCGGAAAAAAAAAAGGGGGGGGGGGGGGGGNTTGTAGTAATTCCAAAAGGAAGCAGTTGGAATAGCGCCCAATTTCTGTAAGCAATAGTTAAGAAAACCCCAATGATTAGCAAAGAGGTTTCTGCGCCAACTTTATACTGACAGATTTTGTAACTTTTACAGTTCACAAAACCCTATGAAGATGCAGGAAGCCCTGGGTTAAATGCTGAAGTAGATTTTGATGGAGACCCACACTGCTGCAGCGAATGTACTGTCGCTTCTTTGATCCAGTGCAGAAGTTACAGTGATTTTTCGAATGCACGCTGCATCCATAAAAAGCATGCAACTGCCAAGTCACGGAAGTCTTTTTATTGTTCTTATGCTGCCAGTTCCTAGGAACAAGCTCAGGGTATTAATACCATTTAGGAAATTACAGGGAGATGCTCTAAATATTTCCAAGCAGACTAGGACACAGTTGCCATAAGCATATGTACTAAATTCTTTTTTCATCACATGCCTAGTCAAGGGCATGACTGGAATTATGGGCAGGTGATAAAAAAGTACGATTACTAAACAATTCACCAAATAATAAAACTGTTACCTTAAAGACAAGCAGATCTCAAAGTAACATAACCAAGATCCTTGCAAATATTGAGGCTAGACATAAAACAGTCTCAAAGCATCGACTAAGGGTTAGAAACAAACCTGATCTTCTCCAAAATAGGGAGGCTAAACTCCACGGAAACCCTCAAGAGATACACCAACCAAAAGGTGAGCGTGTAATGAAAGAGAAGCAGCCAGAAATGTTTTGAGATCTCAGCCCTTCCTTCCTCTGCCCTACAGACTCTTCCCCAGGACTAGTGACACAGAGGGGATGTGGCGCCAGATGGGAAAACATATATTGACAGCACATTTTAAGGAACCTGGTTGATAACCTCCCATGCTCCTTTGGCCCATATGCACATTCGTAGCATAACAAGCTCCAATAATACTCTCTTAATGCCACTGCTTTGCCCAAGGAACAGTCTTCAAGCCCTACAAAAACCCTGGCTCTGTGAGAGGCCAGTTTCCAACGGGCAGGAATTGGAATGTTCTGCACACCTGGAATGACACCTGATATTTCTGCCCTTGCCTTCTCCAGCATGTCCTCATGAAGTCTGCTCTGCAGTAGGGTGAGCTAGGGAATGAAGACATCAATCCTAGAGAATCTCTTGCACTCAGAGCACCTTAGAAAATGGTCTTGCCCTTATATGTAACAGTCCCAGCACTGGACATGGGAGATATAGGGAGGGATTATTAATGAGTGATTGAAAATTTCACAGCAGTGGCAACCACTAAACCACTTATCTCCATGGAAAAACAAAAACTCAAACCGGAAGCCTATGAAGGTTGCAGGATTCCAGTGAGGAGCAGGATCTCTGACCACAGGAAAACACTACCCAACCCTACAATAGCAGGGTGGAGAAGAAAAAAAGGCAAGAAACAGCTGAAAACATGAAACAGAGGAGGACAAGAAACTGCTGCCACAGTACATTTTTACCAGTGTGACCCTGTCCTGGCAGGGGGTTGGACTAGACGATCTCCAGAGGTCCCTTCCAACCTTACAATTCTGTGATTCTGCCTAATGGAAAGTCCTGTGAAAGGCAGGTTCTTCAGAGGATGGTGATTTGTTGGCATGCTGTGCAGAAAACCCCACTTTGCCATAAATGCCTAATTAATTCCTTCCTACACAGTGCTCCTTATGGACACCGAGTAAATGCTCTCCAGTCTCAAGAGCCATCTAACACCCGTGCAATGAGATGCTATTTTTGATGTTTGCTTGGGAAGGCAGATCCAAACTCCCTGAGAAGAGGCTTAGAGACTCAGGTAGGGCCCAAAATACTCATACTGAAAGTCAGAGTAAGTCTTAAAAGCAGATCCACCTCGATTGTGTTAGAAAAGCCCTGGCTGCAACAGATACAATTATTGCCTTCCCCACTGTCCTTGGGAGGTGCAGAAAGGTAGGAACATACATCAGAGGATCTAGCTACATTATCAGGAATATACTTGGAAAGAGCACTCAAAACTGTCTGGTTCCACACCAAAAAGGCAGGAACTTCATGGTGGTCTGAAGGACCACCGATCTCGAGGATGTCAAGCAAGGATACTATTTGGGCATACATGACAAATCCCAGTATAGAGTTAAGCAAATCCCTACCTGCACAGGCTCAACTCCCTCTCTTCGAGTATGATCTCGGAGCATGGCACTGCCCTGAAACGACCCAGCAGACACCGAGTTCAGCCAATGCCTCTGGATTTAACTGACTGAACCGGAAACTGCATATTCACTCTTAGCCCCAGAGACTAAACAAATTAAAAACAGACTAAAGAGTTTATAAAGTTTCTTCCAGCCAGTATCCTTTCACCAAAGCTGGAGAGGAGGGGAACCAAACCACTTAACATGGTTTTCTTTGAGATGAATGATGATCATCACAAGTGTTGGTGAATACCAACAAGGCCAGCAGAAGCTCGTGCATTTGGACTTTGCAATGGCAACGATAGCAGGCTGTGATGAAGCAAGGGACCTCTTGGCAAGTATCATGTACAGCGATATAAAAATAAACGTGGTACAGGTCAAGAGACACAATGCACTCTCTCCACCGAGGTGGCAGTACTACTGCCCCCGTTTTCCTATTCTGGACTTGCACTTGGGAACAAAGTAATTTACCCTACTTAAATCCAAAATGGGTCTCTGTTCTCCATTTCTCTTTCATTTAGAAGAATCAGTCCTACCAAATCCTTTCTCTGAGAAGGAACTGACTCAGAAGACCCTAGGGCTAGAAGAGCAATTACGTCCTATTAAATCAGATCCTTATGAGAGTAGTCCATAAAAAGAGACAAAAGAGGGGTCAGAGGGAGGGTGACATGAAGACAGATTGGACGCAGTATTCTTGGATGACTGCACATAGTGTCCAAGATTCTGCAGAGATCATTGTCCAGTTAGGGGGAAAAAAAAAGTTAGGGGAAAAAAACCCACAAAACTGCACAGTTAGGAAAAATCAAAGAGGAGAGAAAAGGATGATGTGCTCCAGCACACCTTCAGAAGTGAAAACAAGGATAAGTGCATTGTCCAAGAGATTGATGATAAAAATCTTATGGCGCCACAAAAAAAGGCTGTGATAACCCGGTGGAGGCAGCAAGGTGATCTCTTGAGGAACACAGACAGTATCAATATGCCTGCTTTAGTTTTGATTTAACAGCAAAAATCCCCAGAGACTGAGGAGTTGCTCTGAGGATTTCATCCCTCTGAGATCAGGAAGCTCTGCTGCCTCTGATGGGAGGTCTTCTACAGCTTCTTGCGTTTCTCTCTGTAGTTCAAATGGCTACTGAGACTTTGTTTGTCTTCCCTTATTAACACCAAGTTGGACATTCTGTCAGATCCTGCAGTTTCTAGGAATACATTCCTTCCCAAGGCACCTCAGATTCCCATGGGAAGTCACAATTAGATGCTTCAATGCTTTGGAGAAGCTACCAAGAACAAAGCAAGAAACAAAGTCCCCTTTAAAAATAAAAAGCGAATCTCCGTGACTGAAGACAAAAACAAAACAAAGTTCAAGAAGAGAGGAAAACGACTAAAACAAGAGCTGGGGGAAGAGTAGGTTGTTTCTCAGCATGGGTTCTTTAAAAAGCTGCTTCTTCCCTTTTCATGCTTACAGAAGTAGGAGCCCACAGGGTACTGGTGGAGCTATTTTTCTTCACTCAGGTTCTCAAGCTGCGGTGCAGAGCTGCAACCTCATTAGTAATGTGCAGAAGGACAAACAGTCAGGGAGGATGTTACAGCACCCACTCCCAATACAAAACCACGAGCAACAAAATAGTTAATCCAAGTCTTTTAACCGTCCTTCCCTACCCCACCCCCTAGCTCCCTGTATTATGTCTTCCATACCTTATGGGAATAGCAACAAACATAAAAGGAGGACTCTTCACGCCTATTAATATAGTTTCTAAAAAAATTAGAACATCTGTTTATAACAGCATGAGTGTTACTCACACGGGAGCCTAAAACTTGTACCTTGTCACCTGATTTATCTACAGCTCTGCTGATATATTTTCCTTTCATAATGCAACCATCAAATTTGACATAGTGCCGTTGACAGGTTCAGACAGAGAGGGAGCACAAGAGGAAACATTTGGTTTCAGATGTGGGATATCACATTTATCCTCATTAGGGTGAGGTAACACCCACACATAACTCAAACCTGTCAACACGGTACAGAGCTAGACGTATCTCTCTGAAAGAGACCTTTCCAGGTTTTCACATTTTTAAGGGCTTTCAGAAGATTTTAGAAGTGTTATGCCCAAAGATGGCATAACGGCAAAGAAGTCAACGAATGCAAACCTGCAAAGCTAGAACTTGGAAAATGTTTGGGTTTTTTTCCTTAAAGAAAACTGGGGGTGGTGGACTAATTTTAGAGGCAGAATATGATTAACCAGCAAGAACCGTTTTTGGCTCTAAAAGAAACTTAAATTTTAAGACAATCTGTTGTTTGTCTTAAATATATATACTTTCTCATAAGAAAGGTAATATTTCTGGTAAGTTTACTTTATTCTCAAAATTGTTTTACTTGCAGAGTCAAGAGTGCCAGTATAGACTAGCTCAGATGCCATACCACTGGTTCAGTAGCCACAGCATCACTCGTCCCGTCTTTCACTACCAGCCTCATCGGCCCAGAGGAATCCTGTTGCTGTAGTTGCTCTGAGCACGTATGTTTAATGCTTCCAGCAATTGCAGCCCCTAAGGAATACTTGCTTATACCACAAATAATTTAATTTCCACCTTCAAACCACAGCTATAAGAGAATTTTTTTGATATTGCTAGAGATTAAGGGCATGTCTTTACCCAATTCAATTAATACGCAAAAGTTGTGGGGTTTTCCTGCTGCTTAATGAACATAGGGGGATTAAGGGGTGCTCCCTGCCCCAAACCATTTCAGAACCTGAGGAAATACCAGTTCGTACCTTGCTGCTTCATATAAACCCTTCTTCTGTAATTCATGAGAGCCACCCAAGACAAACCGACACATGGCATTTGCCTCAAGAGTCCCATTATAGCCAGCTTCCTTCCTGTAGGGCTTAAGGGAAAATTTTGGAGGGGAAGAGAAACGCTCAACTTGTACAAAACACTATTCAGGAAACATGGGTTGCTACGACCACACAGATCCAACATCTCTCCACGTCCTAATGGAGGTCTCTGTCCTGAGAAGTCTTTCACAGGCCTAGGGCTCAGTTTGTGTTACCACTTTTGTGATCACAGATACCTGATGACGGCACTGCTGCTAAGGAACAGGCAAATATTTAAAATGCAAAGAACAGTCTGTAAATAGTAAAAATCCTGACGGAGGTCAGGTTAGGTACAAAGCCATAAGGAGATCTCTTTTCATTGGGCTCTGATGGTGAAGATACCTTCTCTCCCACCCTGACACCTCTCTAATAGTGGCTTTTATGGAGCCCTTCAGGTTGTTTTGCCTCACTGTGGGTACCTCCTATTAGAGTTTCCTTCATCTCCGGAAGAAATACATTAGCATCAATCTAATTTATTTTGTTAACTGAACAAATGTATTCTTGACTATGTGCATTTAATACATGAAGCATTTCTAAGGTGGTCTGTGCCACAAATCCATCAGCCCCAGTCACCTCAGATGACTAAACTAAGTAAACAAGGAGGATGATGCTAGAGAAATGCAGTGTTTTAAGGACTGGGATGTGGTGGGGGCAGCAATAGTCCTGAAGGTCTGAAAACAGTAAGTTGGGGGCCCTTATTTTCCAAGATGTGGAAGTGTTCAAGGCCAGGCTGGATGAAGCTTTGAGTAACCTGGTCGAGCAGGAGGTGTCCCTGCCCAGGGCAGGGGGGTTGGAACTAGATGATCTTTAAGGTCCCTTCCAACCCAAACCATTCTATGATTTTATGAAATCTTGCCAGGAAGACACAGACTACGGCTAGAGTCAGCCCAGAAGCAAAAAACTAAAAGCAAAGAAGGGCTAAATTTGGGATTCTGCTTGCCGAGATGTTTCAGCCTCAGCTCCTGCCTGATAGTGTTGCCTTCTCACTGCAGACTCAGAGCCCAAGTTCAGCCCAAACCAGTACTTCCAAGGCTTCAGACCTGGTAGAAACAGCGATCCTTGGGCTTTCATGCTAGGACCTCGTCGGCCTCAGTGCAGCAAGGCAGACAGAAGGACCCAGAAGGGCTCTCCAACAAGCACAGCTCTCATTCTGTAGCTCCTCAGGGCTGTATCTCATGAAAGCCCACCAGAAAACCAGGCAAGTCTGCAGGTAAATCCTACCTATAAATCAATTACTTTTTTTCCTTTTTTTTTTTTATTTTTTTCTTTTTAAACAAAGTCTTTGCACAAAACTTTTCAGATTCGAGTCAGTCCAAGAAGTCCAGATGCACACCCAGGAGAGGGAAGTCTACCAGGACCGGGACAACCTCCTCTTTCAGAGGAGACTGAGCATATTATCAATTACTGGGTTTAGAGGATGAGACTAACCGCACATCTCCCTCAGCCTTGCACAATTTAAGAGCTACTCTATGCAAACACCCCAAAAGTGAGATCCCAGAGCAGTGCGTGTTCAGGCCAGAGGGTGTTTAGTTTGAGAGCTCCTCAGTCTGATGGGTATTTCCCTCCTGTTGGGACTGATGGAACAAAACTGAATCCAGCTGGAGCATGGCACATGCCAGAGGCACGTTTCTACCTCTCAAGCTCCACACTTGCCTCTATCCACTTGCTGCAGACAGAGAGAACATCTTCCTTCTGAACTCAGTACCTCATTTTGATTTCTCTCTGATAGCACCTCACCATTTCTACTCCAAGAACATTTCTCTCCATTTCCTCCTCTCCTCATCTAAATCACAATTTACAGTTTCTTCTTATTTTCCTGTACTGTGTTTCACTTCTCCCTGCCCAGATTTGGTTGAATAATAGAACATATGTAAGATTTTCTTCTTGTGTTTTCAATAACCTCAATCTTTTCTCAACCCTCACTGTATTAACTGACTTTTCACCTCTACAGTCCAACCTGTTTGTACCAGTGGTGCTCTTGCTCCTGATAACAAAAAGAAATAGAGGAAGGGCAGGAAATCTGATGTAAGAGGTGGAATAATAGGACAAAGAATAAAAGGTTTTCCTCAGTCATCACATGAGTGGGAGCAGGTGACTGGAGGGGAAAGAGTCAAGCCTAGTTGTTTGGGTAGGGTTGGGCAAATGCACAAATGAAAATGACCGCACAAGTAAACCCAGTATCGGAGAGCATGAAGTTACCTTTCTGCAAGAACCAAAGAGGACATGGAAAAGTGGAGTCGAGCCTTTTCCTGATTCTTTACTGAGATACAATGCTACAGGCATTCCCACCCAAGGAATGTAGCAAACCTGAAGTTACATTCAGAAAGCATCATCAAGCCATAGTGAAGAAGGAAGAGTCTGGAGGTCCAGTGTTTTAAGATTCACTGAGCTCAGCAAGTGTCACACACACATGAATTTCAGCATCCATGGTCTCACCAGGACTAGTAGGGTAAAATTAAAACAGACACTACTACTACTTCACCATGATAAACGAGATTGCCGAAAAGTAACAGTGAAGATGATGGATGTTTTCAAATCCATCTTAAATTATTATTTAAGATTAGTCTAAGGAAACATCACCAATATATAGCTCATCCTTCTGGTAAGAGGCTCTATCTAAACACTGAGTCATAAATTATAAACAAGCATAAGAGTATTGGTTATCAAATGCTCTACATGAGTAATTTTTATTCGTATTAATCACGGATACAAGTTCAAGTAAGGAAAGAAAGATGAATTAATGGAAGAAGCACTTGCAGCTTTTATTTGATTTTTGTGAAAAGAAAATACCTCTCAGTGATACACAAAAATGGGTTTCTCCAGCAGACTTTTGTAAAGAATGAAGTTTATAACTGCGGGGACAGTGGGGGCTGTTAATAAGTGAAAGGACACAGAATGATAAGCCCGAATGAGCTAGTGAGCCTGTACTCATAACCATAATCCAACCCATTTGATAACGTCTTCTTCCATTTCCATTACTTCATCATCACTCATTGCATTATGTCTAAACATAGACTATAAACTCTTCATAATTCTGTTTGTAAAGCATTATGCATATTTACAGAGCTATCTAAATAATCTTAAATTAAGTTACAAGACCAACCGAAGACTGGGGGAGAGCCAAGTCATGCCCTCATACCTAGAGAGCTGCCAGAAGAGCAAGGATAAGCTAAAGTGCGCAAAAGATGTAAAAGTTGTCTTTGACACACATTTGTTTTAGAAGACAAGAAACAAGAATTCAGGGACAGAGTTTGAAACAACAATTAGAAACATTCAAGGAAGTGACAGTAATAGTACATCATCATCAGATGTACCAAATAAAGGGTCATCTCAGTACCAAGCTGCTATGGTATTCTATCACCCGACGACCCCTCCCCATCCAGGAAGGGGAATCGGGGTAAAAACAAGGAAAGACAAGAGTTGAAATATAAACAGATTTAATAGAATAATACTAAATAATTAACATAAATAATACTAAAGAACCACTATTGATCCCAATACCAATGTAGAACACACAAGGACTATGCTCAGCCTATCCTCTCAGCAGGAAGCTGCGCGCTCCCAGCAGAGCACAGCCAATGTGGGACACTGCGAGCGCTGCGGCTCCGGGAGGAAGGGCAGGGCTCAGGGGGCCAGCGCCGGGGCCCCAGTTCTCAGGGGGCCAGCGCCGGGGCCCCAGTTCTCAGGACGGCAACCACCACAGAAGAGGAAAAACCCCTAAGCAAACTTTCTAATTTATACTGAATGTGACATTTGTGGTATGAAATAACCCTGTTGGCCAGCTTGGGTCAAGTGCCTGGGTGTCACTCCTCCCCATCCCTGCACCTGGCGAGCTCAAAAACACCGAGACCTTGAAACCCACACAGAGAGCTGGCTATAAAGTAAATATTTTCACAAGTTCAGACACTAGAGTCTTCTAAAAGTGCAGTTTTCCCTAGCATTAGAAAAGACATTACTGAAAAGTAAAATTGCTGAAAGAAATTAATCCTGTGTTGCTCAAGCCAGGACACAAGCTGCCTTCAGTACTCCAAACTGTGGTCCAAACAGGTCTGCCTGTAAATCCCCCCCAAATCCTCTCCAAAGAATGTGAAGAGGCTGAGCAGAAGAGAAATATGCACTGATTTTGAGTGTCCTGTTTTTACAGGGTCTATCAAGGTACAACATGGAATGCAACATCCAAAACCAGCTGTGCAGTAAAAATACTGTGACCATGCCTCTGATGTTGTGGTGTTCTCGGAAGAAAGCACAGAGCTGTGCAGTGAAAAACGTCCATATTTTACTATGAAAAAACCCTACTATTAAAATATTACTTTATAGCAGCTTATTTATTAGCGATAGAACAGATCCTGCACCTCATCCAAGTCGTCTCTGTATTCAAACGGAGGACTGAAGAACCTAAATCTTTCCATGTAATGCAGGGGGTGGAAACACATAATTTGCTTTGGCATCCCCCACTAACTACTTCATAATGCAAAATAGCATTTGAACGTGCAAAATCTGAAAATATTAAAAGCTGAAGGAAAAGAACCTTGCAAAAGGACTTAACCTTAAAAGGACAGAACATTCAGGCTGTTTTGGGAAACTAGTGAAGAGCACTTGCAACTATATGGGCGTTAAGAGTTTGGCAGGAAACCATGTTTAAAGGATGGCTTACTGCCTTGAAAATATTTTTTTTTTTAAAGAACAATTTAAGAAATGAATTTGAGCATGTACACGTACATATAAACACACAAGTTATACATAAGCTGTGGTTTTGCCATGTTCGCTCAAAAAGATGCAGGCAAGAGAGAAGCCCTCATCCCCCTTAGGTGTTATCCGTCTAAAATGCTTGCAAGTCTACCAGATGGCTCTGGTAAGCAGCAAGAAGAATTTTATAAGCATCTATCCAGTTGTATTCTACCAAATCAAACTGAGGATTCGCTTGTTGCATTAGTTGAATTAAAACAGTGACATTTGCCTCAGAACTCACTATCAGTCACGCTCAGAAGCGGGATGCTGTAGTAGATGGACACAAGGTTTGATCAAGCTTAGTAACTCCTACAGATGAGCACGCACTTCCTTTAAAAATAAAACACATCTATAAAATACATTCGATTTGAGATGTGAAGAGTTAGAGCACTTGGAAAGAGTAAGGTACAAAATGCAAATAGCTGACATTTTGGAGAAGCAGAGCACTGGCAACACTGATCCCGTTAAAAGATTTCCAGAAACCTCACGGCTCCCAAGAACAGCAGAATATCCACTGCTCTGCTGTTCCCCCAAGAACACAAAACCCTGCCACAACACATACTGTGACAAATCAGATGTGCTGAACTGCAGATGCTACACTTATTTTGTGCACAGGACAGAAAAATACCATTTTCTATTACACAATGCATTGCTTCTGCAGAGAGCCCCATGTGCTTTATCAACATTTATAAGCTTGTCCTCACAACGCCCTAGAAGGTAGCAAGCCATGACCATATTCTCCTTGTTTTACTTTAATTTCCCATTTCCATAACACCATTCTTTCTTTTAAGTCCCTAATTTATATAGCAAACCATTAGTATTGCCTCAAAGCCAAAGAACTATATTTAGTGGAGGTTTATTCCAACGATCTCAGTGCAAGGTTAACAGCTTTCACCCTCTTTCTTTATATAGGGAGGCACACAAATCTAGTCGGAAATTTTCCAGGCAAAAGTAGTCCACACAATTTTTCAACAACCATATTTAGACAACATCTTTAACTTCTTTCTTTGAAACAATTTTTCCCATGAAATAAAGTTTTCGTCTCTATATGTCTTGAAAAAAAGACATAAACATTAGCTTTTTAAACTGTACCTTCCATGACATACACCAGGGAGCCCACATCTCCTTCCTTGATGATGCAGCTGTCTTTGCCATACTCCACGGGATACATACAATCCACAATCTCCTGGATCTGAGACAGTTCCAGATTCTTCATGAAGTCATTGTCAAGGATTGCTTCCTTTATTAGCTCCTTGGACCTGTGGCAACAAAAAGACAAGATTTATCCATGTGTCCATCAGCCGAGCTCATTAATAGCATGTGAACTTTAGCACAACCGCACAGTGACAGCGTATTTCCTTGGGAAAAAACCCCAAAATTTTCCCTAAAAATCTGATAAAGTCCATCTGCAGAGAAGTAAAAAAAATTACAGAAATGTTAACTTGTAATTATTTTTTGTAAGTAACTTTTAGATACATCCAGTATTGAAATAAAAATAGATTTCATGTGATTGCAACATCCTCTTTTAGCTACAAGTTTCACATCTATAATAACACCAAAGCTACACACATAGCTACTCGAAATATCTTCCATATACAAAACTGAAAAGAAATACAAACAAGAAG
Organism: Rhinoptilus africanus; assembly: GCA_013400135.1. NCBI lineage: Eukaryota > Metazoa > Chordata > Aves > Charadriiformes > Glareolidae > Rhinoptilus > Rhinoptilus africanus. The sequence goes on from VXBO01003508.1 coordinate 13,135, forward strand.
TGAAAGGATTTATGACTCAGTTTATTATATTTTCTATTAAATTATACAAACTGGAGCACACAGAGGTGCAATACTGCACTGATTCTTTGAGTATTAAATACCGCAGGCCATTATATTCACTAGAGGAGGCACCACTGTTACAGGAATAACACCACCATTAATTCATTTCTTTGACGACTAAACGGAAAATTCCAAAGTTATATTAGCGTGCGTAAAATTACACATGCAGTTTTGGTTTTGCCCGTGATGGGGTTGGAAGTCTGGAGTTCTTAGTAGTTGCTTTGCAAAGTTGCGTAAGGAATGAGTTGTTTCTCAAGATACAACTCAAAGTTCAAGCCTTCCCTGGGAGACCCAAATGGGGATGTGATACAACCTGCTCTCTCTACAAGTGCTTTTGCCAGTGTCATGTTATGACAGAAAATATGCAACTAAACCACTGACGTGTTTTTTCCTGATTTTCCTGAGATTCTTTCAATCTCTACAACTAAAGTGCTCACCACACAGTGAGTCACGCTCAGGTGAACCCTCCAATCTTCCCTTCAGACTGTCAGGTTCAACTTCATCCATCTGCTAATGCAGCGTAACCACCACGTTATGACATTTTGCAAAAAAATCCTAGAGCAACCTGTGCAAACGAGCAACTGAGAATGCTAAATCTGTATGTAGACCAAAACTAAAGCCCCTCAAGCATCTACACCAGGTCCTCGGCCCTTCATTTCTCACTCTGCAGCTCCACTTCTACGGGCTGAACGACGGCCTGCTGCCCAGGCAGGCGACAGCTACCTGCAGAGCTTATGCATTCATAAGAGTTTTATCTTTTTGAAATATGAATATGAAACAAGGTTTTCAAAGAAAAATACATTAATGGTTCGTGTCTTCTTGAAAAAGAGCCAAATTGGGACTTCAGAAGTTCCAAAACCAGCCAGACAGCCTTGGAGATATGATGCTATAGTCTTTTTAAAGTATACCTCAAGGTTATATGCAGCATAGATTCAAATCATTAATGTTTAAGATGCTTTTTATTCTTTTGATAGTTCTGAGGTTATTTCAACAAAACCTGCTACTTTACATCAGAGTCCATCCGTACTGACCCAGCTGAAGTGTAGGATGGGAAGCAGACCAGACTTTTCAAGTACTGTCTGCAAGACGACAGGGACTCCGACTGCTACAAAAACCCTTCTGCTCTTGAGAAATTTAATTTGACTTCACATACCATCACTCCAATTCCTTCTGCAGGCAAATAAAAACCACCAGAAAAACCCTACATCTATGTTGCTCCTTGCTTTCTGTAGTGCAAGAAGCTGCTAATTTGTAAGGTTGACCAGATGAAGGGTAACCTGATTTCCATGTTCCCTCCTCCCCGTGCTAGAGCAGGACCAGGACTTCTATGCTATGCCTTGACTCAGTACTGCTCTTTTGGTTTTAGCCACCCCCACCGGTTCCCCAAATCCTCCTAACAAAGGCGCTAATTATTAGCATTACTCAAACTGCCTGCTGAAAAAGAAAGCATAATAAAAGCTTTCGCGTTAGTCATATCAACCAGCATTACAATTTCAGCCGTTTATTTCATTCCGAGGCGCAAAATGAGGCTTTCTTCTTGATAAAATAAAGTCAGCCTTTCAAGTGGAGTGTTTGTAAGAATAGCCACAAGAGACCAGAAGGAATTCAGACATGGTTCGAGTCAGACCTCCCCTAGCAATTTAAAGGCCCTCAACCAAAAACAATGCTCTTCTTGTTGGAATCGAGCACAGCGAAGGATTTGAAGAATCCAGGAAACTTGGTCTAAATGACAGCGAAGGAGGAGCAGAGGGGCTAGGAAAATGCATTAGAAGTCTGTTTGGGAAAGAAGCAGCAAAACATACACAACGTGAACAAACTCAGAGAGTTTATGAGCTTAATAGTATTACTGCAGTCTAAGAGTACATCTGAACCCACAGATTCACAGCCTCTGCCCTTCAACATAGACACATCAGAGAAATTAAAGCACAGAGGCCCACCAAGCAATACGAAATACATCCATTAAGAGGAAAAATATGCTGGCTGGGACATCGATAACACATTTTCATCTCTACCACATCTAAGCGTCTTAAAATTAAGTATCTGCATAGAAAGGTCAGGATAATAACTCAGTCACGCTTCAATGTAACCAAAACAGATATTATTAGTTAAGGATAATTAGTTAAAATGAGACTTCAAATAGCAGGAGAGAAAAGCACATCCGGCTGCCCACAAACAGGGCTGGCTGTAGGAGCAAGGACCTTGCGACCCAAACTGCCCATTTATGAGTGTATTCGCACCAGACTAAACCGCGCTCTGTAGTTTGTGAGCTACAAACACTTTCATCAGGAAACATCCCATCCATCTTGAGAAAAAAAAAAAAACCCTGTGTTTGTAACATTTGAAAATAAGTCGATACTAAAAATATGTCATAGCTACAATAAGTTACTCTATTGTTCCCTGCAAGAGGATATTCGTCACTCTAATAATTCAAAAAAATTATTCATGCAATGTAGATTACCATTCCCACATACTTGCACATGCCAGGCCCTCAGCAACTTCTACATTATTTCATTATGCAGTTTTCTTTCAGTAATTCACAGATGCAATTTCAGGTAAACAGATTGCTGTTTCTTTTATATTTATTTTTATATGAAATGAAACTCAGGGCATATAAATTAACTTCATAGTTCACAATTATTCCGTTACAAATGCTTTCTAAACCACACCATTCCTTAAATCAGCATCATTAGTATTTTAAAAGAGCATCTATCCCAGATGTGTGAATACACAAATAGTCATACAAAAAAAGATATTTAAAATGGAACACACTCCTGCTGTTGCAAGTGGTTTAAACAAGATACAGCTGTTTCATTACCTCTTATTGTCAAATAGTATTTATTCTGTGTTTTCTGATTCAAGTTACTAATAGAAATAATCTACAAACAAAATCAAGTACAATATTTATAAGGGAACAGGGCTATTTCCAAATGACCCTGTTTGAAGACGAGGGCATTTTCATGAATATTTATCCAGAGCTGAATTGAACAGCTCCTAATTCAGAGGGTTATTTGAAGTAGAAAGTAGGTTTTGTCATCTTTACTTTCCAAAGGTAGGAACCTGGCACTAAACCATCACTATTTTTCTGAAGATTAATGATCGAATGCGATGGAGACTTGATGAACAGTCTGGGAGGAAAAAATGGGGGAAAAAAAAAAAGGGCACAATCCTCCGCAATACATCCTCTCCCAAATTAGTTTAAGTCCATCACAGTAATTAATAAGGCAACAGTAGGAACAAGCTAATCGCATTCTAATTTGCAGAAGTCATGCAAAAAGCACCTTAAGAACTTTGCTAAAAATACACTTAATACTTATAACCTGTATGCCTGGTTGCAAATATCTATCAGAAGAAAAGCATATACAAGTGTGTTAATTCACACACCTCCTAATCCTGTATTGGGGGCTGCTCCAGTCCTCCAGCCCCACCAAAGCAAGCCACCAAGCCCCCCATCAAGCCAGTGTGACAGCTCAGGAGCAGCAAAATGCCCGGAAAAAAAATCAGCCAGGTTTTCTGTCTCAGCAGACAGGGGGTTTGCACAGAAGCTGTGTTTCAGCTGTGCTGGAGAAGGCTTGTATTAAAGGTTTGCCTTATTGCAGCAGCCATAAAATGCAGAATTTGGCCTCAGCATTTTGCCCAAAACACTGCCGTTAACATCCACTGGCTACTTAAGCAAGCATGAATGCAGAAGATAAAAATTTGGGTCTGTAGCAGATGTGAAAAAACAACCCGAGACGTTATGCAGCCCCAGATAAGAACCAAAGTTAATGCTACAGTGGTTTGCAATGTACATAGTAAAATACCAAACCCTGTATTACAGCCTGCTGTTATCCTGACAGTAATTTACATTTTACAAAGAGCAGAATGAATACTCATCTCAGGCTCTTCCCCCACAGCAAAAAAAAAATCAAGTTCTCTATGCTAGATTCGTACCTTTGGGCACGTAAGATAAATATTAAAACAAAAAGTTAATCTTCCTCTCAAAAGGTCTTATTTCAACATCGGAAAAGCTGCTTGCTGAGTTTAAGGAAGGGAAGAATTGAAGTGCAGATGGAAAAACTACTGCCCTGGATATCTAGGGATGCTTACAGAAATGCAAAGCGCTCCTTGATATGCACCACACTGGTACAGCACCCCTTTGCAACGGAGTTTGCAGGAACCTCAGGTTCAAAGGGAACTGCAGTAGCTACACAGGTATCATTCTCCAGGTAATCTGCTCCTGCCAAGAGGTGACTAAACAGAATTGGATCAAGAAGAATAAAAGAAATCAGGAGTTCAATTTAGACAACACTGACACCGAGCAGTTGGACGCAGATCTGAATTTTACGGTGGTCACAGATGTACTCCCACAGCTATGTACCAAAACCATCTTGAACTACCAGCAAGAAAAACGAAAAGCAACATACTAGGCAGACAGGATGGAGGATGCCTCAAAAAAGGGGAAAGAAAAAGTACATTTAGTATTAGTCGTCGTAAACAGGAAAAAAAATACACAAGGCTTTTTCTTGAGCTGTTCCTTTCTTCTATTTTTACATAGAACTTTCCAATATGAACTTTTATGCCAATACTAATGGAGGGGAAAGGAGTTTTTTTTCTAGAGCCTCCCCCATCAAGAGTCTGACAACTGCTACTAATGACCTGAAGCCCCGTGTTTAGGAGGGAAACATCTACAGGCGTTAGACCAAGCACAGACAGAATTCATTGCCAAGGTTTAAAGTTTAAAGTTTAAAGCAGTAAAAGCGCAGCTCCCTGGAAGATGAGAACTCCTTATTTACTCGTATGATAAACCTTGCTCAAAGCCACTACAACCAGTGGCATCTTTTTTGTGCTGTTTCATCATTGCTATAAAAATCCAAATTAAATACATATATATGTGCATCCTTTACATCTATCCACCAACTAAATCGTGACAAGCCTATTTGTAGAAACTCAAGCCCAAGCACTACTTTTTTGGGAGATTGCATATCCCTCCACAAGGAACAAAGCTGATTTCAGTAGATAAGAAACATGGGAAAAAATCTGTGGCCTCTGACCCAGCACATGACAAGCGATACAATAGTCCAGGCAACAACCGTCTGTTTAAAATCCACACCGTGAAATGTTTGAAAGTGTTTACTTCTACAAAATGTGGCTGTGGAAAAAAAAAATACTTCCTTAGAAAGAGAAAACATGGCCAAGTATTATGCCTGCTCCAGATTTCCAGAAAGTAGTCAGTGGAATAGGAATACACTGTAAAAAGCGTCGAACAGATTTTATTAAGTTGTACCTAGCCATACCTCCATTTCGTAAAGGGGCATCCATTCCAAGTAACACAACAAGCAGTTTCTAGCAGGTCCGGGAAAGCTCTCTGCTCAAAGCCCACAGGCACAGAGCTTTTCACTATGTTTTTAAGCCCTTGTGTACCTAAAAGAGTAAACTAGAACATATATTCACATACTGCTCCGCAATAGGACCTCAGCATTTCAGTTCCCAGTCTAGTTAACACCAAAATGCTGGAGCTACTAATTATAAACCTTTTTTATCTTTTTAACCCACAAAACTAAAGAAAATCTCTGACAGAAGGATGTATGTTTAATCACTGAGGGCAGCAACATCAAGTTGGACAAGTTAAGTAATCTGAATAAGGTGTTTTAAACTTTATAGAGATGCTCTCTTCCACACAGAAAAAACGCCAACCTTCTAAAAAGCAGTAAATATATAAAGAAGCCTTACTAAAAAATTGCTATTGCTTACTCTAAAATTATTCAATCCACCAAGCAGCCCATAGATCCTGCATGTATTTATCTCCATACTTTATCTTTTTGGCTCTGTTTATGAATAACGTGGCCTGGCCAAACGTACGGACGATCAAAAATAAGAGCCAAAAATTATAAAGCCTTCAGTGATATCAAAATGACCATTGACCAGAGACAGCAGTTGAAATCTCTTCCTTGCACTCATCCCTTCCCAACAGGCTGCATTACGTACTGTAGGTCTCTCAGGTTCCTACATAAGAAATAGAGGCAGAAAATAGAACTTTCCAAGATGATTATTTGATCCCCCAACCACCAACTTATAAAATCCACAGCCCTCACGAAAGGTGAGTTTGCAACCAAAGTGTTTATGTTGTTAGAAAAAAATTATTTGTGCCAAGTCAGTCACGGAAAGGTGGAGGGTCCTCCCCAACCGCCCCAGGAGGTTTTGCACCAAAGGCAGCACCGAACCTCTGCAGCGCAGGGCAGCGCATCCTTTTTGCATGACAGCAATGCAATAGGAACTGTTGCTTTCTGAAGTCTCTAACACCAGGTAATGCCTTTCGATACGAAAGCCTGCAAACAAACAAATGGATCTTCTTTTTACAACTTGCTACTAGGAGCAGAATGGTACAGAGAAGCCCAGATTTTTCGGTAAAATCTGGGTCTTGTTTGGGCTGTAACACCATTAATAGTTGATAACTCTACATTAGCTGTTTGTTTTGGCTATGGGTAAAGACTGCTTTAAATGTTTCTTAAAGGGAATTTTAAATATAACTCAGGAGAGCTATTCCTGTCTCATTAACTGGAAATAAGAGTAGGATTCAAGTCCAGGACTGAGTAACATGAAGGCCTTTAAATATACTCGTGGATTTTCTTTACAGTGCTTGCCTTTCCCACAACGTGCAACCCACAGCACATCTTCAAGTTGCAAGAGGAAATTTCTGAGTAGGCTTTTACGCATCTTCAGCCGAGACTGTTATTGCATAGTTGGATGGAAGAATATGTTCTTCAGAAGGGTTCAGGAAAATTTTTTAAACTGACATTTTGAGTAAAGAAACAAGCAACAGGGAAAGTAACCGTGCCTTCATCTAACCCTGGAAAAAAGGAAAATAACCCCCCCTGTTTCCATTCTGCTTGTACTTAAATATGACTTACAGTTGTGGAATCAAGGAGCTCAGTAAAGAGTATGGCGATGAGACAGCTCCACTTAGGATTTCTAAATATATCATTAAAACATGCAGTTCATTTACACTGCTGTTCATTATATCATATTTTGGCATTCGACATTTAAAAAGCAAAATAGTTTCAGAAAAAAATGTTAAACTCTTCTTTCACCTACGCTGAAAATAGTCAGTATAAAAATACTGTAGGCAAGAGTTGGTTAACTCTTGCATTTTAACATGTCTCACCCCACAGATCTTAATTTACCACCCTTTTCTAGGCTAGTATTTTGCATCCTACAAAACCCCAGGTTTAGATACTGGAAACATTGGCAAGCTCAGTGAAAAAAAAAAGTTGGCTCTTGCCAGCACAGTTTGCCTGCTTCTGAAATATCTGACACCTCCGAGGAACTCCCACATGAGCTTCATTTTGAGAAACCACTACCAATACCTCCAAACAGGATCAAGCAGCTACTTGATTACCTGAAGCAAACAGTAGAAGCTTTGGGGAGGTAATTATAGGTGAAAACATGTAGCAAGGTCATGGTGAAGGTGGAATGGGGTGTCTCTCAGAGATGCTTGGCCAAAAAAAAACGGTCTTTTGAAGGGTGTTATCCCAATGCATCTCGCCGTTTTGGTGCTCACATCCAGCGCGACTGAGCTGGAGACTTTTTGCACCAACAAAAATAGCAGAGAAAACATATGTACCCATATGCCGCAACACGAAGGGATCCAGAGACAGTCCGAGCTCCTCCAGGAGGAGTTCAGTTAGCAAGATTGAGTTGCAGAGATCCAGACGACAGATCTTGAAGGTCATGACAATGCATCTTGACAAGAACCACCTACTTTAAAGGCAAGAGTTTCTCCATCAATCAGTTATCCACAAAAGCCTCCACTCTTGGCAGCTCCACTCAGTGCACTCTGACTGGAGGCAGGTATGCGGAGTCTAGCTAAATGGCAACTAAAACAGTTCCCCCAAGTTTATTAGCGTATTTTGAGGTCTGCGTGGCTTCATAGTGATAAATGAACATGTGGACAGGACTGCATTAAGATGCCCTGGAGAAGAAAGTTACTGATAGCCACTACAGAGATGGCCTTCGCCCTGGTGGAATAAGCAGGAAATCTGCCAAGTGGATGATAACCTAATTTAAATAGATGCAGAAATCCAATTAGGGATCCTCTGAGCAGAGACAGCTCATTCTCATCTCTTGGGTTAGAGGCTACTAACGCGTTGCAAGCTTTTCTAAATGTGCTGTTGTCCAGGCAAAATGAATGTGCTCTGCAAAAGCCCTTTGCTCCTCCCTGGTATAAGAGCATCAAAAGTGAACGCTGTCATGACAGCGTAAATATATACCTTCTTCCAATGTAGGTTTAGGATGGGGTTTCACAGAAAATGTGATGTATGAGGGGGAAAAAAAAAGTGACAGAGATTTAACGTCACTTACTCTGATTCACCTAACACTTCTGATGGATGTTACTGTCACTAGGAAAGTTGCTTCGGCTCTTTTGCTTTTCTGCCACCTGGAGAAGTCCCCAGCTTAAATGCCACAGGGGTACGACAGCAGAATGCAGACAAGCACTTGAAGCCTTAGTCTTTCAATAAATATTCTTAGGGATTTTAGGAAGAAATACTTTTCCTGCTTTGCGAGTCAGTAAAAGGACTGACGTTAGCAGCCATGCTTTGAGAAATAAATATTTGACAGATTTGAAAGATGTATGGGATTATTTAAATAACATACACACACACACACACCCCCCGCCGAGAGCCAAGGAGCAGCCCGCGGGGATTTAAAGGCAAGCACTGGCAATGTACCTACTTACAGAAGGGTTACTTCAGGATACAGCAATCCTGAGCGGAGCTGGGGGAGCACCGTCACGCAGGCTCTGTCTAGTCTGCTAATAAACCAGATTACGGCCAGGCAAGCACCTTTTGGCAGACAATATGAACTCTAAACAACCATACAACTCGATAATGCTTAAACGGAGAAAGAACAGCAGGAGGAAGCTCATAAGGTGTCTTGGAAAAGCGGGGAGGGCTGGGGCTCGTAGCGGGGCAGTACCACTGACAGTTGGTACCCTTCAAAGCCAGATCGGGGAGAAATTGTCACATTCAACATATTATCTTCTAATTCCTATTCCCCCTCCATGATCATTGACTGTCGCTACCCCACTGAGCTTTGAAGAACATCCCAGCAGTGACTGCCTCATATAAGATGCTTTTGTCGTTCAGACAGGCTCTTGCTAATCTTGGTTTTGAAAGTCTACTAAGAATCCCAGGCTTGGGATGCTGCATTTGCCTATAACCAAAAAAGGGTGCAGAAACTCCAAAGCTGAAGGATGCAGACTGCGGCGTTGTCCTCACAGAGGGGGCACTGCAGGTGGGACTGCGGTCCAACGGCCACAGCAAGGATGCCCAGCTACAAAGCAGGCACGAGAGCAGCATGAGGAAACCACCTCCAGAGAAGCAGATGTCTCACAAATAAGCCAACACCACCCCAAGCCTGGAAAGTTGCAGCAAAGTGTTCATAAAGTCTCAGGCTACCTACTAAAGAACAATCTACAGGTGGCAAGAGGAGATGTGCTGGAAATTCAGAGAAATTTCCCCAATTCCCGTGAACTATATGAGAGAAACTCTAGGGATACCTGCAACCTTTTTCACCCCATGCAGCCACGTATAAACACTAGTCAGAAAGAACTTGAAAAGAATTGTTTAGAAGAGTAACAGTGACAAATATGACATCAGAAGAAGGGCACCAAATTCAGACAGAAAGCAAGGAAGAGATGAAGAGCTTTTAAGGACTTTAGGAAACAGCCCTTCTCCGATCAAAATAACTGTCCTCCAGAGGACCTGAATGTTTCCAGGAATTTCAGACCAAAAGGATATTAAAGGGGAAATGTCATATTTCTTGCAAACAGGAGGGTATTTTTGCACAAGCAGCATACTACTAACCTCACATTTCCTGGCATCACTTGTCTTCAAGGAAAGCTAACAGGAATGGACATATGAAGGTAAAAGAGGGATGCATCAACACAAACATGTCCTGCCCAGGTAAAGCAGAGGAATGGCATGCTCACTGGGAAAATTATCCTGCTGAGCAATTTTTGGAAATTAGGCAGTGAGGAAACCCGCCCTGTGAGCAGTTGTAACCTACCGGTGTTACAGCCCAGCAAGCCATAACCCCCGTGTGGGAGATGTTGCGGGAAAGCTCTCCTCTTCACAAACAGGACGAGCACTGCTTGTTTCTTGAGGAGAGACAGCAACGTGCATTAAGCAGATTGCTATTCTGCCTCCTTCAGCAAGCCAAGAAAGCCATTCCTTTAATAAGCCAGGAATACTCAGGATTCATTCCGCTGGGACCTGAGCAATGGGAAGCATACTTATTTGCCAGCACCAGACAGGCTCTGCAGACAGCAAACAAGACTCTGTTCTCAGAGACAGGGTGCGGAAAATGTACTTGCAGCTTGTCGCTGTCGCATCAAGGGACAGAGGGAATCCCCTTTCAGCCATGGCAAATGCAAAGACTATGGGCGAACATGGGATGGGATGATACAAACATAACAGGAAAGGAGACAGACAGATTTACAGGCTGGCAAATCCACGAATGCATACATCAACAAAGATTTGAAAGCACAAGGAATCACACATTAGAGAAAAGATCAAGATTACTCAAATCCCACTGAGAGGAACACAAGACGGCTTCAAAAGCTTTAGGAAGGATTGCATCTTTAAACATCTGGGATGGTCACCTTACACAACCTCACATGGTGGGGCCTGAAAAAACCAACCCACCATTACAAATGATGCCCTGGATCTAGGACTTGTTGCATCAGGTGAAATCCAAATGAAGACACCACTTGGCCATCATTATCCCCTACTTTATTGCTGCTGCAAAAGTGCTAACAGGAACTCAGTCATATACATTTATCCCAAAATATTTATGATGTGTGATGTTGGCAGATCTAACTGACTGCTGTGCAGGGATTTAAGAGCACCTTCTACAGCAACATATGCTACAGCTATGGGCAGTTATCAATGCCCCTGCTCCCCATAATTTACAATAAAAATGTGGTGCCAGTCTGCTACCCAGATCCTTGATAGAAAACCTGTTCATAGGAAGGCTCTGAAATGGGAGCACTGGAGAGAAGAAGCCAGTCTCAAGGCTGAGAACTGTGACAGAAAAGACAAGCCAGGAGAGGACACAGAATTAAGTTACTTTTATCTGCATCATATGAGGAGAAAAGTAAGTTTGCTCACCGGCCTGATGTACTTCTATGATTATTTTATTTTCCTGGCATTACTATCCTGTACTTACTCTCCAATTTCTCACCACCCCTATGTCTCATCACCTTCCCACACCATCTTCAAACTCGCAAATGCTTGCTCCCATTACAACAACTCTGGATCATCTTCCTTTTTTCATCCAAGTACCTCACTTGAAATTCCTAGTGCATCGCACCATCGTTTCCTTTTCTCTTTCCTTCCACCCCTCAGATCCTCCATCAGGCTTCTGTGTCTTCCCAAATGGCTTCTCCCCTCCTGCTCCCCCTGCAAGTTCCTGCCCCTTAACAATTTCCCTGCTTCCTCCGGGCAGTCCATCGAGACCTGCTGCAAACAGTGGCCAAAGCAAACCAGAAACCGCAGCCTGCAACAGGAGAGGAGCAGAAAGCCAAGCCCCAGGTCAGGAGGCAAAGGTCTGAAGGAAGACATGGCCAGCTTGGAAAGGGGGCTGCAAGGAGCCAGAAGAACCCTGAGAGTTTAACGTGGAAGAATAGGAAAGGAAGAAGGAAGTAGCAGAGGTACTTGCATCAGATTTTGTGGAAAAGGGGGAAAAAAGACAAACACAAAAAAGCAGGACGGTAAATCAGTGTATCACAATAAGACAGAAACAGTTGTCCTTCTGATACGGCACACGTGGCTCTCTAGGGAAACAGTTTGTTTCCTCTGTCCCAAATATTTTGCAGGACTAGAAATGCAGTTTTGTTCACTTTCTGAAAAGCACCACTACAACTCTTCCACATTTTGAGTTTGTTCCACACTCCACAGGCTACATTTAGAAATATTTACATGAAGGAATACACAAAAAGAGCTAACAAGAGATGGAGAAAATGTGTGTGCCAAGAAGCCCAGTTATTTTAGTATAGGAAACAGGAACTACTGGACTAAGCTGAAACTACTTCAGATCCCGTTTAACCACAACAGACCTAAAGAGTGTTACTTGAAAGACATTTAAGTGCATTTTAAAGATGCTCAGACAGCTCTTTGCTTCAAAGTCAAAAGCAGATGCAAGTTCTTTGCATATATGCTAACACACTGCATATTCGCAAGCAGAACATGATTAGAAAGATCAGCCCAACTATGTGTTAAACTGATGAGCAATGGCACTGAAACTCCTGAAAAAACACCTCTCTCTAGTGAGTTTATGGAACAAAACCATACAAACCTTTGAAGTCAGTGAACAAATAGCAGAACTTTCGGTATTATTTATTTTAAATCTAAATTCAGCCTATTATCTCCTCTCGGCTAGCAAACAGCAGCAGCAGCCAAAGCTAAAAGAAAACTCCGTGATGATACCAAGAAACAGCAGCTGATCTCTGTGCACTTCGTTGTTTGTCTGGGGACCTGCATTTCCACGTCTGCCAAGTTTCAGACATCCTTTATTCTCGATGGACTTTAGTGTATTTACCCTTATGTACACACACACGGCGTAGGTCACCCATTGGGCCATGCAAGATTCGCCTATGTTAAATGAAACACCTCTGTTCACCTAACAAAACATTTTTAGCCAGCTATGATACACAGACAGATCTTTGGAAACGCACTTTAATTTTACCTGTGTCCCTATGAGACAAATTCACTCTAGAAATGAAATCTCCTCAAGTTTCTCAATTATGAAACACTGAGAACAGACACCCATCTCTTCCAGCTAAAGTAACTATTCAGTTTTGCTTGCTTGTGTCAATTTTCCCCCTCTATTACAATAATAAAATTACCAGCCATTTACTCATCTTTAACCCTGGTGTCTAAAGCTCTCTAAATTATATAGGTGTAATGTTTCTGAACGGATGCTAAAAGCAACATTAAGGTTTGGCTTCCCCTGTTTTCCTTTCTCTACAGCGTACGATTTCAGTAGTCAGCAGCATTAACTTCACAAAGTGCTCAACAAACCACAGCATTTCGTTCCTGCCATACTGTAACCCAGGCGGGCGCTCGTGCTCAAATCCACGGCAAGAGACCTTGGAATACAACAGTCAGTTTTCATCTGCTGGTTTTATCTATAGGTATCCACGATTTTTTGGCAGCGATGCGAGACAGTTGATATATATGGTGCTATTCTGTCCAAATCCTACTTGGACAATCTGCCTTTCTGCTCAAGGAGTAATAGCCAACAATTCCTATCCGCACGCCACTTTCAGGGTATTTTTTACAATAGAGATACAATGCTGTTCTACTTCTAAAGGTCAAGTAAATTTTACGCAGTCTATGGAGCCTTAACATCTCTGTATTATTAAAACAGAGTATTTTATTTAGATAGATCCTTTCATTGAGACAAAGAAAAAAAAAATCTCAGAATAATGTATTTCCCCCTCCCATCTGAGTTAAGGTATGTACACGATTTTGTGTACACTGAGGAGAACAGGAATACAAGTGTTTAGTTGTTCTTCAATTATAACAACTATTATTTCTTAAACACTCTATAACATTTTTACAGGTTGTTTGGATAAGCCACAGCTATAAATCCTACTCAGCTGTCAAGCAAGGAGAAAGCTTTGCACTATCTTGTGGGCAAGGAAATAAACCGCTAAAAAGAGCAAAGGGGGTTGAGGACAAGAAGGGGGTTAAACAAGGTTCAACATATTTAATTTGGGTCCCTGGGACAATATCGTTGCCTTCAGCCATACCTCTGCCATCTTCCCAAAATGGAATGATGCCCCAATGGTCGATAGTTTCACACCAACAGTCGAGGAGGTCAGATAAGGATTCGGCAACAGAGGAAGCTGACAGCGCTCAAATCTTTCTTAGTTTGGCTGGAGCCAGCCAGACATTTTTTTAATCTTTATCCAGTGAACAACAATTTCAAAATAAACAGGTTTTACGATCATACTGATGATTATGGCACAGTAAAATGCAGGGAGGCTCACGCGTAAAACCGCTTAGATGACACAGCTAATAACACCTGTGGAGATGCTAGCACTGCAAAACGCCCATCCCGGACTCTGAGGAAGGCAGCAAATGAACGAGCAAACATAGAAATCCCATCTAAATCAATCCCGACGCAGCATTTACAGTTAAACGCTGTGACTTGCGTTGAAACCACAATACATAAGAAATTCCTCAACTGAACCTGGTTAGGAAATTGAATTCCTGATGACATTTCATCTTTTATATTCTCCTACCACGGCCCCTAAGGTCCAGTGAATGCCTGAGAGCTGAGGGCTGTCCTGTGCCATTGAGCCATCATCAAAGAACCAGAGTGCAATGAAAAAATGCAGCTGAGGAAGATAGCTCCCCGAGTTCCAGTTTTACAGCTGTCATATTTCTCCCCCAAGCAGTTCAGAGAAGTCTGTAGAGGCAAGAGAGGTCAAGGAGAACAAAGATATGCCAGGCAGAATTACTACTTGCAGGTGCTCTAATTTCATTTTTTTGGACAGATACACCCAGCACACCCAGCTGGAAGTTAAGCAGCATAAATCCCAAGTGACCAGCTATACCTTCCAAGAATCAAGCTGGGCTTCATGTAGTTTTTAGACTAGGGAAAACCAAACAAACAAACAAACAACAAAAAACCCACCCCAAAGCAACAAACAAAAACATACAGAAAGTTTCTTACCTGATTTTAACTATTCAAAACTGTCAGCTCTTCAGCCTCTTGGCGTATCTCTAATAGACATAAACCCGATTTTAAAGACTGTTGTGTGATTTACTCTCGGGATTAGTAGGAAAATAAAACCTTAAATAAATCTGTCATTAACCTGTATCTGCATTAAGTTTTGTTATTCAGGTGGAAACTTGGGGAAAGCTTCTCTGCCCATGAAAATCAACGCCCTGTAAATAAGAGCACTAGAATTTTAAGTGTCCTGGTTTTGTTAAAGACTATGCATTGTAGTTTGCTATTTAATTAGGAATGAAACCTAATTTTGAGTGCTCGTGCTTATGAAGGAATCCTTGTTCAAACATTCTCTGGGATATAAAAATTAAGACTTTACAAATGCTCGTTAATCAGCATTGAAAGCCAGATAGATCAAAGCCTGCAAAGATGGGGGTAGACCAAAGCTTGTGCTGGCCGCAATTCCTTCCCTCTCACGTATGACACCGGGGGCCCCAAGCTGCCCAGCCTCTTGTAAACGAGGAGGCAAAACCATATGAACAGCACAAGCGTGTCTGAAAAGGAAAAAATAAAGGAATAAACTAACTTCATCCTGCACTCTGGCCACCCTTGAGGTTGCAAGAAGCACTTGCTGTGGGCAGATGAACTCCTCCTCATCAAACGCCGAAGAGGATTGTTTGTGGATCTGCAGGCTCCCTCTCCTAATCCGTTCTGGCAAGACAACTATGCTATTTGCTTCCTTTCTTAAAAAAATAAAAGCGATGCATACAAGAATAAAGATCTGACCATACAATCGGTACCACCAGCAGTGCCAGGAAAAGAGACTGCTGCAAGATAAAAATACGATGTAAAATGCATCTTATAAGGATGCTTATTTTTTGGCTCCTACTTTTATATAGATCAATAAGGCACCGGTCACAGAGAAGAGTTCTGGGGGCTTCAGGGTTTGGGGTTTTTAACGCACTAACTGTTTTGATACGGATGTAGTGCTAACGAAGGACCGAGGAGAAACAACCAGTCTGGACACAGGGGCTGTGTGTGTGCCTAAGAGCTTGCCTTTTTTTTTGTTGTTTTCAGCTGTGACAGATGTCCTTTCCCTACCACTCAGAATTACTCTTTTTGCAAAGAACAGAAGCCCTGAACAGCCAAGACATTTGCAGACAGTATAAAAAGCGGTTTTGAGGGTGTGAGGGGGAGGGTCAAAAGCAGAAATCTGTTTATTTGGCACCTAAATATAGCCCAGTTAACTCAGCAAACATTTTTTCTCTACTACATGCTATTTTGTCTATATTTAGAGGCTGTAAGGAACCAGCTGTACCATCACCATTTTATTACATTCTCTGATGGGGAATTTGCTTTTGTTCCCCAGAACAAATATCTCTGCTGCCGAGTGACCATGACCACTCACCTCCGTCTTGGGTAGAAAAATTAAGTTTTCAGCTGAAGCACCAGCAGTAAGGATGAGCTCTTAACCTCAGCCTTACAGGAAGGAGCTCCACTCAGCTATGCCTGGCTGTGAACCAAGCCTCTAATAATCAAAGAGGACGCGTCGCGAGGCTGCTATTCCAGATCGGCCACAGGTTGATTAGTTATTTCATTCAGCAAGACCCAGCTGCCGGTAGAAGACAGGTTTCAACCAACTACATTCAGAAGAGGCTGCTTCTAAGAAAAACCTTTTCAGATAGGAAACAAAAATTAAGTTTTGACATTTTGAGATTCTTGTTTAAAAAGCATTGCAACCCCCCAAAGTATTTTTGCCTTTTTATCCTTTTTTTTTTTTTTTTAATAGGATTGCATACCTGGACACCGGTAGCAGGTGGAAGAAAACTTTTTTTGCGATGAAAGTTACCATGCATTTGGCATAGGCTTCATAGGACATTTTGGTTTGGTTTTTTTTCCATAATCACTTAAATCAGAGCTTGCCTGATGAAGTTTTATCATAGAGACACATCTGTCAATGCGACATCTGATTTACCTCTTCAGCTAAGTGCACAAATAGACAATTGATTTAACTTCTCACAATCCCTCCCTGCACAACACATACTATTTAAAAAAGCATAGGCCACGAGCAACAAAAGCATAGCTTTTTACTCAAAAAAAACCATATTCTACAATTTTTCTCCAATGCTTTCCCGCTAATTTGCTGAGGTAGCTGTCTTCTGTTCTCAGTGTACGTACTGCAGGAAAGTGCACTTGAGTCTACAAAGCAATCCAGAGAAAATGGTCTCAAGGCACTGAATGGCCGTGTCCGAGCAATCTCAGGATCGCCAACACAAATGGATAAAAATCCCAGACTTTTAGCTCTTCCAAAAACGTGCAGAGCACAAGAAAGGTTTAAAACAAGCAGATGATGCTGGTGGAAGGAAGAAAACCCCTACGGCAGTGTAAGCGAGACAGGGGTAGCGCTGCTCATCTCCCAGCAGTGGATCTGAAGCATCAACGGGTGATGTCCAGGCTCCACGCTCAGGACCTGGCAGCCTTCAGTTCTGCCTTGCCTGTCTCTTGGGGACCTGAGGACTTTTTGGTTTCAGGCTGCAGACGTTTGTGACTGAGGGTGTTTTGACCGCTCTCGTATCTCCCATTTCGTATCGGGAAGTCAAACTGAGAGCGCCAAGGCAACTCTGAAGGAGCTACAGAGCAAACAAGCTGACATCAACTTCGCTTTTTTGTGCATCATATTCTTCAACTGAATAGACAGAGGCTCAGAAAAAGCGTGGAATATAATCTCCCCGTGATACATCATTTCTTTGGTATGAACAAAGTCAAAAAAAATTTCAACTGCTGAACAACATAATTAGAGTAGGCAATGGAGGTGAAGGCTTACAACTATGCAAGTGTAATTTTTTTAAACTTCAGGCACTATTCAGGAACTAGCATCTAAGCATAAGGCTCCTCCATTATCCATTAAAGCTTCAAATGCCTGTAAAGATCCCACCTTCTTGGTACATTCCACAAGCATCCGCATTTTACATAGTTGTCTTGACCACCCTTAAAGCATCTGCTTCACTTCTGTGCATGTCAGGTTGTCCTAACTTACACTTCCAGATCCTGTACCACGCTAACAGGGTGCAAGTTCACAAAGCTTTACATTTTGTTTGCTACATATTCATAAATTTCGCATCAGTTGAACAACTCTGCCACATTGCTCGGGCAGATTATTTGGATGTATTTAAACAGCATCCTTCTTCAGTACTGGCCCTGCAGCCAGCATTTTCATGGCCACTAAATCCAGTGAGCTTAATCAAATAACGTGGCTCTGATTGCCCACCATTTGCCCACCACAGACCGCATCAAGAATCTCCTGTGGTGGAAGAAGTTGAAAAAACAAGCGGAAACAGGTTCATTTTCAACCTGTAGTTGAAAGAGTCCTCTGTAGTTCACGGATGGAATTTCTGGTCAAAACAAGGAGAGAGAAAAGAGGTACTGTGCTCTGGAGGTGAAATGTGGGTGACATAGACTCATGTTCCTGGCTCTGCCCAATTTCAGTCAGGTCTCCCACACCTTTGTCCTCACTATGCTAATGGGGCAGCCCCACTCTCTATGGAAGCTTGTCCATTTGTACCTGCAAATAATGGCATAGAATCATGGAATTGTCTAGGTTGGAAGGGACCTTTAAGATCATTGAGTCCAACCATCAACCTAACACTGCCAAAACCACCACTAAACCACGTCCCTCAGCACCACATCTACCCGTCTTTTAAATATCTCCAGGGATGGAGATTCCACCACTTCCCTGGACAGCCTGTTCCAATGCTTGATAACTATTTCAGTGAAGAAATTTTACCTAATATCCAATCTAAACCTCCACACTTTCCCCCAGGTTTATACATCCTAAGTGATGCTCTAAATAACAGGCTAGTGGTTTCCTATTTGAACTCTTTTTGGCTTTTAAATAAACAAATTAAAAAAAAAAACAAACACCACCTGTTGTGTCTGTGCAAAAGTAATGACACAAAATCAAAAAGATGAGATTTGCTTGATGATGTCCCTTTTGGAATTGCTTTGCCTACCTAAGTAACGGTAACAATGATCTAAAGGAAGAAAAAAAATGAGATTTAAAAAGGAAGTAATAATTTGCTCCTAGTCATGGACAACACATGCTCTTGAAGTACCTGCCACGATGGCTGATGAGAAAATAACAACGCTTGCAAAGCAGAAGGCAGAGCAGCTGCTTTCTGCATGACAGGAGCAGAGGTCAGGTCCGCCACCATACAGAGCCAAATGTCATTTTCCCCAGTGCCTAATCCCTAACAAACAGCGGTGGCACACATAACATACCTGCATGCGCAATTACTGCTTAATGTGCTCTGCTATTCAGGCTTGCCGTGCCTGCGGAAAACACTCCTTGACGCTGCGTGCCCTCCTGCAGGCACATTAATAAATCTAGCAAATGAATGGAGGGAAATAAGATGGATAGTTAGCGTTCCCTTGGGACTCCGCTAATGAAAGACTGCTAAGGCCGCAATACAATATCCACCCTGCAACAGATCACTGCACCGCTGCCAAAAAAGGCCACATGAGCTCTTCCTGCCAAGGCAAGCTGCGACTCCGAGATACCCTGTCAGAGTCAGTTAAGAAGCAGCAAAATAAGAGAGTTGCACCACCTGTGTCCCTTCTCCAAGCAGAAGCATCGCGAAACTTCAATTATCTTCCCGCAGCAACAAGTCTAACTTCAAGCGGCGAGTCAGAAGCTGCGTCTTTCTCTCAGCAATGCCCTGAACCAAGGTAACATCAAGTAAAACCAGAGTTTCTCCCTTACTTAAGCTCTCCCAACGTACTCATTATCATGGTATCTGAGTACATCTCTGTTTGGGCATACTGCTAATAGAGAAAAGCCATTGCCTTGCCACGCTTCATTTCTCTCGTGTGCCTTGCAGATCTAGGCTTCTACTGGGAAAACAGAGAGCAATCAAGTATCTGATGAGCAGGAGACATGTTCTCCCCTTCGTGCAATTGCTGTGTTAACAGGATTCAAACCTGCAAAGATGTGTAAGGAAAAAAAACACTTTTATATACGTCTATATGTATATCTATACACACACACGTACTCTAATTCCTAGTTTCTAAATACCTGGCAAGTTTAGATAAATAGCACCATTCGAGCACTCAGACACTGGTTATGTATGAAGGTACACACATACCCCATTTCTAACTGAGATTTAGCCCACTCTTCAGTCTGTACGCTCCCCACCAGTGAGACACTGCTGTTACAGGCTCCATAGGCAGGACTGCAATAAGGGCAGGTAATGATAAATGCTAAAAACACAGCCTCCCGGAGCTGGAGCAGCGCTTCATCAAGCAGCGCACAAAGATGTATCGAGCCACCGCAGGATGACATTCAGCCATCGCACGGCGTGTGCCGTGATGTTTTGTCAATACAACTCAAAGCCATTACCACTAAACGCCCCGACGCAGAGCTGCTCTCTTGCTTTGTGTCCTTTTTGGTGCCGGTTCTTTAGGGCAGGGGATGTGCATTATCTGCCTTTTGGCTGAGGGAAGCAAGGTGCAGGCAAACGACGTGGTAGAATTGCTGTCTGCCTGTAACATGAAGCTCATGGGACGTCACATCTGATCAGTCACAAGTCGACTGATTTTGTACAAACTGGCACGCCAGAAAAGCTGGATTGTCAGGAAAATCAAGCCTCCCATGGTATCTTGTGCTACAGCCGCTGGAAGCTCTCTGCCTCCTGATGTATAAAGGAAACAAGCTAGATTTTTTTAGGGAGATGTAAAGTCTGGACCCTAAGATGGGATAGCTTTGTAGAAGGAAGAGCTTTGGGGTTGAGGGGGAAGAGAAGGGCAAAAAGCCTTAGGAAGAGAGAAAAATGTTGGGCATAAGAAGGAGAAGCAGGAACAAAAGAGCCAGGGAAGTAACGGAGGGCTCAGGAGAGAAGGGAGAAGAGGATGGGGAGGCCTTTCCTGGGAAGAGCAGTCTGCCCTGCCACATGAGCAGAAAGGACAGTGGTGTGAAGGTAGAGAGGTCCCGGGAACACAACACCAGAGCACGTGCCACAAAGGGGACAGAGAAGACACACGGGGACCCTGGGAGGAACCTGGCAGCAGAGATGAAGGGAACAGATGCAACAAATTCAGCCCACAGAAACTGCAAATTGCAATAGTCTCGCATTGTACAATCCCACTCTGATGATTGGTATCCAGCCGCAGGTCACTGTAGAAAAATGGAAAGGAAATATCATTTCATTTCCTCTCCACAGCCCCCTCTTCCACAACGCTTTATGCTCAGCTCTTCACGCAGGAAGAGAGAAAAAAGAAGCCCTGTGGAAGACAGCGTGTCATTCATCGGGTGCCAAAATTATTTATCTGTTTCATTCATTAAATATATATATATCAACTTACAAAACACAGTAGTTGCCAAAAGATGTGTATCTCCTCTATGTGACCAAGTTTAGACGCTGTTAAACCTCACATGGAACCCCTTACAGACTTTCACCAATTTAAGCAATACTGACACTTCAGGCAAAGAGGTGGAAGCTAACAAATCAGATTCCTGATCTTCCCTTTTACCTAAAGGAATTTTTCAGGTTTTTAAGAGTCATGATTTTCAAAGCATCTCCATAGCTACTAAGATAGCTATTGTTTCCAATAAGCACAAAGCTATAGCTGAATGGCATTATTTACATCGCATTTGGTTTATCTACACCTTCTTTAAGTGCTCGGCTATTGCCTTGATGTGCTGTTGCCTGAGTCATACTGCGATTGATTTCTTCTATTCATCAGAAATGTTACCCGCCAAGAAAGTCATTTTCCTCATTTAGCCTGTGGACTACAAGAGCACTAATGAATTCCCCTCACCCGATGGATCTTTGCAGGCAATTGACATGAAATAGGCAGTTTAAATAATAACAAGCAGTGACAGATCCCAGGGACCCACTTACACTGGGGGCAGGGAGCAATGGCTTTAGATTTCCATCACATCCACGTCACCAGTTATTTACTCTTTTGCTCCTGAATCTGAATGATACTCTGTGGCTGCTAAGCCCCAGAAGCCAACAGCATTTCAACACTCCCAGAGCCCAGCTGATACTGGAAAAAGTCCATTTACTCCCCTGATGTTAAAGCTTGATTGCTTTCCATCCTAATAAAAGTACCACTTGTAGTATATTTGTGTTAATGCGATCCTCCCACACACGTGGATAAGTAAATACATGCACGTAGACAACTGTCATTATATGTATTTCTCTTGAAACTAAGATACCACATTTAACACATTTAAGTATGCGTATATTTACAAGACCCCAGTTTCACTCTCGGTCAACCCAGACAACGCCGTAATGATTTCTCCTGTTTGTTGAGATCACCCATGATCATCACCTCACGGAATACTAAATAAGTAAACAAAATGAGCTGGCCTGGCCGGGTAGTTTTCAAATCCACTTCAAGCCCACGTTGCAGAGCCAGTCTACAGCTTTCCCGACACGGTTTGTGGGTTTCACAGGAAACACCTCCAATAAATATGCTCACAAACCAAATCAAAAAAAATGGAAATTTGTAGAAAGAAACAGAGCTCGGGGCAGGAAAAGTGTTGCAGTATGATGAGGGGGCTTTTCTTCAGTGATATCCTACTTCAGGATTGCTCCTAACAAACAAGCACCAAGTACAGTCCACATAAACGCAACTCACTTTGCGATTTTTAAGTCTGGGAGCCCATTTTCTACTTTGAAACCAGGCACCAGTGCTCAAGTTTGGCTATACGTGCTCAGGCACTAGTTTCCAAGGAAACCAGTGACTGCATGAACATAGCAAAATGCAAGTGCTGTGCTCGCTGTTTCACAAGTACGCTGTAGCTATCTCCGTGACACAAACCCCTCCAGGTAGGTGCTTTACCACTGTTTCTAAAAGACCTTAATACAATTTCAGACGTTTAGAATGTCAGTATACACAGTACATATCCAAGCAGCGTGCACACTTGCAACCAAACCACTTTCTATCGAAGGAGAAAGGAATTATTTGTGTTGATTTAGGCTCCAACGTAGCAAACTCTCTTGTTTTTTTCTGTTCTATCAGCCCTTCACAACACAGACAAGCTACACAAAATGTGAATGTCAGGGACTTCTCTGCCTGCACGTACCCCCTAGAAATGTCAAAACAGCAGATGAAAAACATTTATACAAATATTTATCCTTTAGCCTGCTACGAAGGCAAGTATTTTGGCACCATGAAAAGCCAAAAGAGAAGCAACACCAGCAGCACAGGCAGGATTATCATTTATGACAGTAAGTGGCATGTAAACCACCACCACCACCTCCAGTTCAAAAAGCACCGCTTTCCAGGACCCCTTCCCTTAAGATAAGGTTCGGATTCAATGACTTGTGAAATCTTAGCATCCCACAGCATCTATCCCAAGCAGGATAACCAAAGAAACGTACGTATCAAGTCACCACGTCCTTTTTAACTCTCTGAAGGAGCAATTTTTTCCCCTTGAGTCATATTTTGTATCTGGTGCTCAGTGAGACAGTGGGCATGGAGTCCACTCACCTTCCCAGCGAGTCTGCAACACAAGTCGCTGCAAGCAGCTGGCTAGTCTGAATTTTGGGCTGCTATGTACATTTTTGCTCAGTATCAGCACACTGATATGGAGGGCGGAGGGGCTGATTCATTTCAGACATGTAAGACACATATTGTGTTTAGGAACACAGGATGCTAAAGCTCAGGACTACTTTCACAGCGAGTCTGGAGGGAAGGCATTTGTGTCCCTGGTCTGAGACCACATTTTCTGTTGATGTACTTTAAAACTATCCACCTACAGCAGTCACCTAATCATACAGATAAGAGGAAAGAAGTCAATTCTGTAGAAAATGAATTTATGCAGATGTATTACAATTTAAAAAATAGTTTCTATGTTAATGAGCGCCTTCATTTAAGTGCTATTAGCTTGCTTAAAACTACTGTACTTGCTGAATACTTTTGTTTTGCATACAACCACCCTAAAGATTTTAATAGTTTCTGAACGGAACTACTGTGCTTTAAAGCATAGTGTATTTACACTACACTGCTAAAATTAATATCCGAAAGCAGCAGACAGTCCGAGAGGTACGTGGTGCTTATTGCTACTAAGCAGAACTAAAAATAATTGAAAATGCAGCGACGCTTAATCTTGCCATCTCTCATCAAAGCAAGAATCAGACAGAAAATGACAAAACAAATAGGTGGCTTTAATAGCTTTGTCCACTGAATTGTTCCTTACCTCCCTTTGAATAAAACACCTCTGGTTCTTAGAGTTTACATTCAGCATAAACATTACTTGACTAAACAAGCGTACTTCATAGATGACCCAGAATATTACTTGCCAATAGAGAAAAATCTTCGCCCTCTGCATAATAACTAAATACAAGACAGTTATTCCGAGGCGTGAGTCACACGTGCGCGTCTTGTATCGAGGAAAGCCCCATCCACCACCACCGCTGCCAAGCCAGACCTGTCAAAACTGAGTAAAATAACATTTGACTGACTTGCATTCGCCACTACCCTTGACACGCTGCATGTTAAAACTTCTGTCAGGAAGCATATCATCCTTCACAATAAAACCTCATCCTTGCGAAGCGTGAGGAAGCTCTGCTCTCAGCCCTGCTGTGCCAGACGCGGAGCAAGTTGGGTGTTTTGGGAGTCGAGAGAGGAGACAGCTCATGAGGCAACCCTGCCAAGCTGCCCTGGCCAGCCGTAGAGATGAGCTAAGTTTAGGGCTGGACTGCTGGGTAGGCAACAAGTCCCACATACCCAGATTCAGCAGCACTTGCTACAGCATCCGTGAGCTCCTCCAGGCAAATCAGCCAGCTGAAGCCAAACGCAAAAACAACAGGGTTTGAGTGGCACCACGCTGCTGGAATGGCAGGAGCAAAGTCGATCTGTCCTCTCCAAAGTCAATCTGTCCGCTCAATAGCCAACCAGACAAGAGGAAAGCTAATCACTCATCAGCATGTGCCAGAGGGAGATTGTTCCTCAAGGCAATGCTCTCAGACACATCTCTGTATCAGGGGGCACATCACCCTTTCTCACAGACGTCCTACCAGTGGAGAGATGCTGCCCCATCGCCACCCGACACCTATCAGTGAAGCCCTAACCCCCTAAATACCGAAAAAACCCCCGCTGACATCAGTGGATGTCAGTGTTTAATCAAGAATTAGCAGATCCTTTTCATGCACAGAAATTCTTCAGAACGATGTTAAACTACATTCAGATGGATTCAATGCTGGATCACATAGCACAAAAAGCAACCACAGAAGTTAATTACGCTCAAAGAAATGATAGATTTCAGTTGGTCACTGGACACATCATACTGAACTACATCTTGATACTGAAAAAAAATTTAAGGTTGCACTCCTACATCCATCGCTGCTGACTGCTTTTGATATAATGTTTTCTGCAGCGTGACACCAAAACCACAACGTACCAGGACTAAAGAGGACACCATCCCTCATCTGATTGCACAGCTCCTGCCCGACGCTTCAGGAAGCAATCGCAGCGGGAGGGCTGTCTCGGTTCCCAACCACAGGTCCCTCAACCATCTCAACCATCAGTTTCCAACGGTTAAATTATGTCAAACCATCCTCCAAATTATCTTAGAAAGGGGGACAGCATGGGGTTTCAGAAGAGAGGTTGGGTTTTCGGTTGGTTTGGTTTTTTTAGAGCTATAGTTGAAGAGTTTTAATTCATGAACAGCTCCCGAGTACTGCAGCATACATACCATTTATAAATACCAGCAGATAATTTTATGCAAACACTCTAAATATGAAGAGCTTTTCAACTATTTCTGGGGGTTTTATTACTATTATGATTTAAAAATGTGCCTCTAGTCCACAGAAGATGTGCACATTTGCCTTCAAAGAACCAATTTGGCCATTGAAGGGATTCTGTTAAATCTCTTGTATGTATGCTGTACGTTCCCTAAGGCTATGCAACCAAGTATTTTATTTTTTTGAAACCAGAACTCTTAAATACAGCTCACAGGCAGCTCCTCCCCCTAAAAACGAATCTCTGGGATTTTGGCAGATTTCCCAACTTTACATTCAAAGCATTCCTAAGTCTGTTAACTCGCGAAAACAAGTCATTATTCATCTTACTCAACATTTTCTATAAATGACACAGCATTTTGCCGTCACCTCAGTTAAGGCAACGACAGGACATGCACCTCCTCTGAGAAGACAAGATCAGGCTCTACACCTTTCTTCACTCTTGTGAGCTCTCCACTTTCTTTTACATTCTGCTTCTGCGGGTTTTTTTGTCCCTTCTGGAAAACAAAATACGCTGATTACACAGTCTTCCAAAAAAGCATACAGCTGTTGCCAATCACCAAACGAAACAGCCTTTGAAAATAAAAAGTCCTAGGTATTTTCCCATGGCAAGTACAAAATAACGAAAGCGAAGAGACGAGGGTTACAGCTTCCTAGTTCAAAAGGCTATTCTTCGGTTTGCAGCTCTGTAAAAATCTTAATTGGAATAACAGTTGGTACAAACTCAGTCTCGCAGTACTCTTTTCACACTGACAGGCTGTTAGCAGCCAGGATATATCCTTCGAGAGGTCAAAGGTGTGGAAAACCAAACAGAGCAGCAATTTTAGAAGATGAAGAGGCAGTAAGGATTTGTCAGGGCATTCTTCTACCATGAAAACCACACAGCTTTCTCCACAGCCTGTGCTCACTTACTCCAGTCACTTCTTGCAAGTTATTTTCTTTGGGGGGAGAAAGAAAAAGCCACTTATTTTAGACAAATAGCTTCTGCTTACTTGAATAGAAAGACTGATAAAGATGCCACTGAAAGAAAGAAAGAAGAAAGAAGGAAATGGGTATGTCCCTCCAGGGATTTTAGCTATAAAGTCCTCATGTGAACCCACAAAGTCCCATTTCACATTTAAGCAAAAAATTAGAGGCAAAATAAGGTCAACTCTGCAACTAAAACTCTTAACACTCTGAAACAGGTATTATTTTTTAACTACACGCATCTTAAACAGTGGGGTTTGTGTGCAAGAAAATAAGTGGGTTTTTTTCCATAGACAATTAAATTTACTTTCATGCTTGAGAGCCATTCAGTGTTTAAGGAGTTTCTATCCCAGAATCTTCCATGTGGCACCACAGCAGCTTCCACAGATAGGTATCAGCGGTCTGACATGGCCCTCATGATCACTCCTCCTTGTTCCTAACAGACTACTGATCCTACCCATCTCCAGCCGCCTTCGGTGCTCCGCCAGATCAAGACAGACCCAGCACCACTTAACTGCCAAAAAACCTCAGGCCACCAAAACCTGAACATTTCCTGTGTGTCCTCCCAGTGCTCCTTCTCCTGTATAACGCCGGAAAGCAGGCTGATACTTTTGTGGTGGCTTGTCAAAACCAAAGGTTAGATGCCATTACCGCAAGAGTCACTGAGGTTCAGCATTAACAGCCCCCAAAAGTCAGCCCTTCTTTGTATATTTTAGTAGTGCCTGTTCTGCTTCCAAGCCATCTCCACCTTAACCTCCAGTACCACCACAAAACAGCTAACTTGAACATCAAAATGTCATCGAGATTGTGTCACGTTCATTTAAACAAGACAAGAACCTCCCCTCAACCGCCCACAAGCACTACGTAAGCCACGTTTGCAGCCGCACACAGAAAAGCATAAGAAAAATAAAAAATTTAGGTATTAATGATGCCAAATAAACTAAACCAGTTTTGCCTCCTGACTCGGTCTCCCAGGTACATTCTCTACTAGCAGAGCAGGTCCCCTGGATTGTATTTTACTCCTGAGAACTACAGGTAAGCAAAATGCACGGCGCCTCTTTTCCTTTGTTGGGGTAGCCGCGTCTTCCTTTCCACTGGGATGCTCCAATGAGAGGTGCTCATCGGAGGAGCTGTGGATTGAGGCAAGCTCCCATGACGACCGTCCACCGCCAGAAGACTTTGCCTTGCCTCAGCCGGCGTCAGGCTCTGAGGCTTCCCGTCACTGTAACCTGACGGCTCAAATAAGCAGAGGGAACGCTTCCCAGAGCCACGTGCGCTCCCGAAAGCTGTGAGCAAGTCCTTTTTCCCACTTCAGTGAAAAAGGTCTGGAGCTGCAAGTTGACTTAAATATTGTAAACGGTATTGAGTGTACTGACCACGGAAGGTCAATATGAAATCCTCCCTCGGGCAGGTAGCATTCATTACCCCCCGACGTGAGGCTACGGCAAGGCACGCACGCCACAAGCAATTAAAATCCAAGCTGGAAAACGTTAATCCAACAGTCTCCCGATGCATTTCACTCCACACCGCGGCGGCTCCAGGCTGCTCCTGCCCAAACCCAAAGCGCTTCCCCCTGCCCCGGGGGAAGGGGCTCGACTCGTACTTCCAGGCCACCGAGGGGCAAAGGCACACAACTCCCTGACAGAAAAATAAACATTTTTCTGATGCGATGCGCTGACCTCCAGTTTAACTGAGGAAATGGATGCCTCTGGGCCACCTCACCCCTCCTCAAGACGTTTACCAGACCCACCCGCGCCTCAGCCCGTCCCCGCCGCCTGACAGGGCCCGGCCTCCACTTTTGGGGGTGTTTTTTCGGTTTGGGGTTGTGTGGTTGTTTGGTTTTTTTTTTTTTCTTGGTCCACCACAGTTTCTCCCCGCCGCCCTTTCGAATCCCTGGCCGTTGGCCTTAAAAGGGCAAAATATCTGTGGAATAACGGCGGCGGGAAGGAGGCGGGGGGACGGGCCCAGCCGAGGGTCCCGAGGAGGAGGAGGAGGAGGCGGCGGCGGGGCCGGCCCATGGCGGCCTCCCCCGGCGCGGCGGTTGCCAGGAGACGGCGGGGCCCCGCCATGGCGGCGGGAAGGGAAGGGAAGGGCAGGGANGTCCACCACAGTTTCTCCCCGCCGCCCTTTCGAATCCCTGGCCGTTGGCCTTAAAAGGGCAAAATATCTGTGGAATAACGGCGGCGGGAAGGAGGCGGGGGGACGGGCCCAGCCGAGGGTCCCGAGGAGGAGGAGGAGGAGGCGGCGGCGGGGCCGGCCCATGGCGGCCTCCCCCG
>VXBO01003508.1:42993-69729 GCA_013400135.1 Rhinoptilus africanus
ACTTTCTCCCTCCGGGCCGCCTCCCCCGCACTTGGGCCAACTTCGCTTTCCCTCCTCCGCCCTCCCCGGCCCGGCCCGGCCCGGCGCGGCCCCGCTGCCCGCCGGGGCCCCCGCCGCCGGACCCCCGCCGCCGGCACCGCTCTCCGGAGCCGGGTTGTTAGGGGCGATTTCGATCCGCCTGCGTCAGGCTGGGCTGGAGAAGGGAGAGGGAGACACACACATCCACACAAGGCGGCGGGGGAGGGAGACCCCCGCCGCCGGCACCGCTCTCCGGAGCCGGGTTGTTAGGGGCGATTTCGATCCGCCTGCGTCAGGCTGGGCTGGAGAAGGGAGAGGGAGACACACACATCCACACAAGGCGGCGGGGGAGGGAAGGCGGCGGGGAGGGAGGCAGGGGCGCCGGCGAGGATGCACATGCCCTCCCCGCTCCCTCCCCGCACCGCCCACAGCCCCGCCGGGGTCGCCCGGGCGGGGGATGCGGGGAAGGGGGGGCTGGCCGGCACCCCCCCCACACTCCCCACCCTGGGCTTACGGGAGCTTCTGGCGAGCCCTCCCCTCCTTTTGCAGGAGGAGGCCATCAGCCAAGGGTCCAAACCCTGGGAGATAGCTACACAGACCTGCCCTCGCCCGTCCCGCTGTCGGGGTGGCCCCGCATCCTCTCCCTTCCCATTCTCTGCTCCAATCAAGGGTGCTACTTTTTCCCTACAGAACTTGCCCGGTTTACCTCCCCTTTACTTTTTTTTTTTTTCTTTTTAACCAGCCAATTTTTGTCGTCTTCACTGAGCGAAAGCACAAGCCGGTGCGTGGCATGGCTCCTGCTCAGTCTTCGGCAAGCTTCAGGCTCCAAAAACCCAGATTTTAATGTGAATATCGGTCAAGTATGTCTGTGCCGGAAAAGCCTGGAGGCAGGGCATATGGGTCTTAGAGCACTAAAAATAATCCCCTAACTTAAAATATGGGAAATAGACTCTCTGTGTAGCCCAATACCCAGATGAAAGCACGAGCTAGTTTCTGCCGTGCCAAACGCGATAGGATTTTCCCAGCATGCGAGCGCGACGCCGCGTGCACGAGGATTTTCTGCATGCCGACAAACCGCTCCGCCTTGGTTCTACCTATGCGATACAATCCACGGGTCTGCAGCACAAAAATAACAAAATAAAATTAATTAGCCGCATCGGCTGAGCCCTCCGTGCCAAATGACTCTGTTTTCTTTTGTCTGGCCTGCGTTTGCGAGGCGCAGAAGGAACAGGGATGTACAACGAGACAACGCAGCTCCTGGGCTTGGACCTCCAGGGCAGAAAGAGGGGTCTGTGGGCAAGAAAATAGCAGGTTTGGGGGTTTCCCGAAAGGATTGCACAGTCTGGAGGAGCCCGGGGTAAAAATCCCCACAGCCCAGCTAGACACAGGCACCCCGCAAGAGCTGCCGCAACACCGGGGCACCGGCAGAGTTTTGTGCTCGGCTGTTTTCAGGGCAGCAGAAGCAGCTGCTCCAGTTCCCTCCCTGGGAGTTTGATTTGGGGAGGAGAGAGGGAGGATGCAGCCATGGATACATTTTTTTGCAGGTGGGTGGTACCTACGTGTCTGTATCTGCTGGTAGCAGTGTGTCTACACCTCCCATGCTGGCATTAGTTGGAGAGGAGAGACAGCCAGACAGACACCACGTTTACGGCATTGAGCTTTTTTTGGTTGGATGGTTTGTTTTGTTTTTCTTTTTACTGTTACCTACTGGCGCTTGGCTGAATCCAAAGTTCCAGCTTTCAACCTGCAGATGGTCTTTATAAAATAAATTTTTTTTAAAAAAAAAGAATGGATGAGGAATTACAACTGCTCCCTTCTCAACGCTGTTGTTTGAAAGAGCCTGGCCTCTGTCCATAAGCATGAGGCTTTGCAGGCTCTTCAACGTATTTGATGCCTCCTGCATTTTTTGAGATGCCCGTGAAAAAAAAGAATTAAAAAAGGTTAATGTAAAACGCTTGAGTTTTCAGTCCCCTTGACGCATATGTGCACAAAAGCAAAGTCCCCTGGTTGTTTTCACGGGGTGCCAAAGCGCTTTAAGTTCAAACAGCGTTTTTTACTGTATATTCCTCCCGTTTCAATCTTGCATAACTCGCTAGGAACAAAAGTACCAAACATCTTCTGAACATTTCCATTTTAAAGAAGACCAGCATTAAATAGATGCACTCCTGCTGCCTACAAACTAGAAATCAATGATAAATAAAATATTTTAATAGCAGTCAGCCGACATGCTTAAAGTTTTATTGTTTTCCTCCCTACAGAAGTGATACCAACTTCCGGAGGAGGGAGGCAGCAATATGGTTAACTGAAGCCCACCAGGCTTCAAAAGATAACAGCCCTGGGGGGAAACTTGGGCATAATTTCTCCATGACAAGCAGTAAAGCCACATCGCTTGGTTTCTATTAGAGGTGCAGAGCCTGGGGCTGAGACAACGGTACCTGGGAAAGGATCTGGAGAAAGCTGTGAGAAATTACGGGAAATAAAACTGGAGAGGAATTTAGCTGAGTATATCTAAAGAAAATATTTATTTACAGGTGGGAAGCAGATTTTCCTAAGACCTACGAGGTCTAAAGAGAGATTTTATGGCTCAGTTTTAGATTTGGGACTATAATCAGCAGCTGTCAAGCCTCGGGCTGGTCTTCCCTGATTTAAGCATGAGGCCAAAGCAGCCCAAAGGGCTTCAAACCCATTCTGCCAAGGGAAGGCAGTCGGCAGTTGCCTATTTTTGACTATTCACTGCTCTCCCAAAGAAACTGTTGGGTGAGTGCAGATCTCCTCCCTGCGGTTCATACTTCAGGCTTTCCTGGTACCGGCTGCTGTGTAATCTCAGGGATCCCAGGGTACCGCCCCGCTCTGATAAAAATAAATCCTCTGATCCCATTCCTTTCAACTTAAAGTTCCCAATAAAAAAAAAAATAAAATCTCAGACTCTCAGAGCAGCTGTTTTGTCTTCTCGATCCAGCGAACGGAAAGAAACGGCTGCAGGGAGAAGAATGAGAGGAATGCACCAACTGGCTTGTGTTTTGGGAGGACGGGGTGAAACCTGCTTGCAGTTTGTTAAGGGAGCCTTTGGCTTTGGTCGGCCCAGGGCCTTTTTCTGATCCGGCCACTGTGCCTGGATTTCAAGTAAGCAGGGAGCCGAAGAAAAGAGCATCTGCAGATGCTGCAGATGTTTCTCTCTGCCCCAAAACACTGCGTGCTGGGGCTTGCTGTTGGGAACCACACAAAACAGGGATGTTTCTTCTCTTCGAACAGGCTCTGTAATACTCACAATATTTCCTCTCTGCACAGCTCCTAGGTTTCAATAGCTTTTTCTTCTAAACCTTTCAAGGATCATCTGTCACCAAACGCACCCACTCAGCTGCCACCTTCCAAGCTGAAAACATATTTGAAAGCTCTCTATTCTGCAAACATCTCCCTGGGCTCGCCAATCAAAGCTCAGGTAAGCAAGTGGGATCACTGACAGGCAAATGTCACCTTGCTACAGCTGTCCAGGACAGCGTGGACGGAGAAGCTGGAGATGCATCACTGAGTACATACATAAACATTTCCCTCCTCCTGGAAGCTTTTTTTTTTTTCCCCCTTGCTTAATCCACTCCGATGCCCAGCCTTACTCTTTTCCCAAAATATCTACGGGAGCAGATCAGCCTGTTTTGGGTTTTGCAATGCATTTCTTTCATTGTCAGGGCTTTGGGCGGATTTGGGAAGGTGTGTGACCCACAGGACTCTACCTGCCGATGGCACGCAGCCGGTTGCAAAGCCAAACGCATTCCCTACGTGCACATTTCACAGCAACACCTTTAACGATGCGAAGGAGGAGAGACTAAAAATACATGAAAATCTAGAGGAAAGCGGCACCTACATGAGCTGAACTCTTGCAGAAAGCAGGCTATAACCAACTCAAGTTGCAGTTCACCCCGGAGAGTCACCATGTCTCCCCTGTGGGATGCTCCCCTCCCTCTATTCCACCCTGCACCCAAAATTCACGCCAGTCTCTGAGGCAGAGGAAGGAGTGCCACCTACTGAAACATGAACACATCTCACTTCTCCCTAGGGCACATTTGGCCGTTCTTTTTGCCCCAAACAGAGTGCCTCCGGTAGCTCCTTCCAGGGCCATGGTGCCCTACGGATTTTGCAGGGGGCAGCTGAAAAATAATTCAGCCCCCAAGGATGGGGATGAGGCTGGAACTACTGTGTGAGAGCAGCCTCGCCAAGACCAAGGAGCAGGAATTGGCAAAATCTGGGGACTGCTCCAGCCCCATTTATTTCCAAAAAGAAGTCCTATTGTCTCATGACATTGGACTTTCCCTCTTATTTTGGTTCTTTCTGGAGCCTCTAAAAATGAAGCTGAAACCAGTTTGTTCCATCCCATCGAAGGGATGGAGATACCCAGGTTTGGGCACTCGTGCAGTGAGTGCTGCCTTTTAAATCCCATTGATTCCCGAGTGCTGAAAGTCAAATCAACATCTCAACTGGATTATCTCAAGGGTATGTATGTATGTATCTATATGTATGTGGATTCTTTCCATTATCAGTAAGAAACACCCAAGAAGTAGCTCTTGTGAAGACCATGCAACCGCTCCAGCCTGCCCTAAGAAACCGTCCCAGGATGAGGATCAGTTGGAGTGCATGAGAAAAAAAAATACCCTAAGTCCTATTAATGGTACAAAAAAAACGCTCGCTGCAGAGACAAGAAAAAAATAATTGTGTGCTGTACCACAATTGGTAATATGCTTAGCTGTTTATATCGCATTAGGGGCATACATAATAACACAAAAAATGAATGTTTGTGTCACGCTAAGCAAAGGGATGAGACATTATGAGTGTATAACAGCACAGAATTATTCATGTAACACGGTGGTTTTCAAGCCCCCCTCCCTTTGCATGCCAGAATCACATTTGAAAACGAAGTTTCCTGGTCTCCTTCATGAGTTCTTTGCCCAGAAAAATAGATGGCACGAAAGACCTAACGTACTGTCAAGGTAAGAGGTAACCCTCCCCTCATTATTTTTCCAGGCTGGAGGAGAGCCTGTACCTGTGGTTCCTGCTGGGTGGGCTGCAGAGCTGAAACAGTAGAAGGGTATCAGTCATCTTTATGGGAGGGAACACGAGTTTTACATAAAAATGGCACAATAAATTATTCTCTGTATCCAGAAGTTGAATACACATTCAACGAGACCTTCAAAGCTTTGTCCTTCCTTTAAAGCAACCAAAACGGGCCCCCTGATTTCTTTTCCCCGCTAACAAGACCCTATTCACACCAGCCCTGCCTATATGTCTACAGAAACCACAGACCCTCTGCCCTCCAAAAGCATCCGACGCACTTCAGTTGAACGATGCCTTTCTAAGCCAGGCTTTTTCTCCCACGATCACATAGAAAGTTGGATTTTCAACAGCTCACCCCATCAGATGGTTGCATGTGGTGCCAGTGGGTCTCTGCATCCCTTCGCTTCAGCGCTGTTTCAGCTGCTCATGAGTCCCTGCGGGGTAGGAGGGGATGCTACAGCCTTCCTGGTAGCACCTTCTCATATCCTCAGCCTAAATTAAATCTTTAGGTCTAGGCTTTCTCAAGGAAAGAGTGAAGACCCCTAGATAGGAGCTGCAAATAGCAGCAGATCTCCAGGCAGGTCAGGTGTGGGAACCACCACCTCTGATCCCCATACCTCTTGTCCATACACACCTCAAGTGACTGGTTGATTTTTTTTCCCCACCTGCCGGAGAAGAAGAAGAAGAGCTAGAGAGTTCGGCAAGGTCAGACACAAGCAGAGCTTAGACATGTCTTCCCGTGGGCTGGGTTAAGCCAGAAGTGGTTTCAAAATGATTCATCTGCCTCAAGAAGTCTCTTTAGGCTCATGTTAAGCAGCAACTTGTTCTGAAAACTGCCAACATAAATACTTAGCGCTGTTTTGCAGTTACTACAATTAGACACCGACTATGCTCCTGCTTTTCTCAGCAGTCCCAGGGCACTGACTATGTAGAGCAAAAGCAGCATTTAGAAAAGGAGAGCCCTGGAAATGTAGTTTTCTTTTGCTTTCAGCCTTAAGCTACTGGCAAATAAACCCAGGGACTAATTAAAGTAAATGTAAGGATGCAGATCTAGCCTTGGAGCCATGAGATACAGGATATAATGGAGGTGAGGTTTGCAGAAAACATCAACGTTGTTGATGTAGCTGGAAAAACATGTCCACCCTGGCTCTCACGCACGTATCATCGAGACTGGGAGAAGCAGAAATGTTTGAAGGAAAGTGGGAGCCACCTATTGGATCTAAGGCCACTGATTTTCATGGAGACACAGCCAAGGTAGCCAGGCCACCTTCCCTGTGCTCCTCATCAGCCAGAGTTTAACCGCTCAGGGCACCTCATGCTCAGTGCTGTGAGTGAATCTTCACTATTCAACATACATTCCTCCTCCTGCTGTGTTCTCTCGGTGTCACGGTGAAGGGGTGGGAGAGCTCGGCGATTCATCCGTTACCCATCCCACGCACCAAACAGCGTGAGGTTACTGCCTGAGGACGAAAACAACCCAGTCTGATCACACAACATCCTAATGCCGACAGAACTCTGCAATGTCATTCGGTCACTGAATGATCAACACGCACAGGCTACCAAAAGTTTCCCAAACCTCACTTTTCAGAAGCAAGACCCTTACAAAGCCATTGGCGCAGCCAGAAACCCTACAGCTGCCTGACACACACCGTGCGTCACCTTTGTATTGCATTGCTTAGGAAAGGCACTTGGGCAGAATATAGATCTGACCTTACCGCGTTACACGGTCCAGGCAATCAGGAACTCGATGGGGTGTCAGGACATCTGGGGTCAAATCCCAGCTTTCTGCCTTTGTTTCTGACTTCATCTGCTCCTACTAACCCTTTGCGTGTGAGATCGTCTCTTCAACTGTCTTTATGTGGGACCCTAACTAGCAACAACAGCTTCTAGGGGCAGGTTTTGGAGTAGCGATTCTTGCATCAGTATTCAGCAGTAGGCCGGTAAGAACCTGCATTGACCAAAAGTGAGGTTTGTCTTGTGAGTCAGCCTGCAATTCTTCATGGTATACTTTTAAACCACTATATAACAGCTAAGCTCATCAGCTCTTACCATGCAGTTACATCTTTTGCTCTCTCCAACTTCCATTGCCTTCCGCAACTTGCAGATTTTTTTAATCACATTTCTCTGGTTGCAAATTACTCAGGAAGGTATGAACAGCAAGAGACTTGTTTCCCCCCTCAAAGTTATTTTAATTGATGGCAGCTTGTTTCTAGAGCCTGATTTTGAAGCTGCTTGATGCCATTTCTCAACTTCTCCGTTTTAACGGTAGCAAACCTCTTGCCAGCCCCAAGCGTTTGCAATTCCGGGTGCTCCCTCTCATTGCCCTTCTGGACCCTGCAGCGTTCCTTATCTCTCCTTGCCAGTAATACACCACTCACCTACCATAATTGCCTTAGTCTGTTGGGCTGATTTATCCAGCCTTCAAAACAATTCATTTGTATTTGAAATTGGATTAGAAATAAACAGAGATCCCGCTACCACCGATATGAAAATAACCAGTGTGTTACCATTATTTTATGATGAATGCATTGGGAACAAGTGCACCATCTCTTTGTGTAATCGAATAAATTCTTCTGCTTTTTAAAATTTATTATTTGAATGTTTCAGGTATTTATAACAATAAGCACAAAGCATAGACTTCCAGCCTTTGTTTTACATGACTGGACAACACACTGGCGTTTCTTAAAGACAAATATGAGTTGCACTGAAAGTTGTCTTCCTTTTTAGAAACAGAATCACGCTAGCATTTATTCTGAAGTCTTCTTCTGACATCTGCCTGTCCTGAGCAACTAGAAAAATTCTACTAAGGCGCCAGCATTTTAAGTATCTAGAAATGTTTATGTCCGCAATTCTAGCAATGCTAAACCCTCTCTTGCAGAAATCATTTCCAGAAAAGGTTTATACCCAAAGTTGATCCCTGTGATCATTTAAGGCTCCGAATAAATGGCTGTGTCCCACAGAGGACCCAGCTCGTTCAGGTACCAAGGAAATATCCATGAATCATCCAGACACAATCTGCAAACAGAGGCTCGCATCGGGTTTTGCAAAGCTTTTACAGCGCTCCACTGACTTCTACAGCTATTTCTTACTTATGCTTGGGGAAGCTTCATCAGGTTGGGCTCTCCGAGTGTGTAAAAATGTTTATGCTCACAGTTTTCTCTTTATCGGTGTTTGCTCGAACTGATTGCTCTGCTCATCAGAGCATTAGAGGCCAGTGTCCGCCTGATTTCCTAAGCATCGCCAACACCTTTTGACTGACTGCCCTGCTGCGTTGGGTGAATCAGGGGATGGGCAGTGCTATTCTTCTCATCTTTGCACAATTTCTGCTTCAAACCAGCAGCTGACCCCCTGGGTAAGGTGAAGGGCTCCCTCCTGGCTCTCACTCCATGGCCACCGCCCCATCTTGGAGGAGGATACCCAACTGCAGCTCCTCGGCTGCCACAGGCAAGTCGGGCTGTGCGAGCCCAGGGCTGCGGTGCCTTTTCTGCCTCCAGCTCCAGCTGGTTTTCCTCTGCCCCTGACTCCTCTCTGTTGCGTAGTATTGAAATGCGCTGGGGAAGTTCACCTACGCGACGCTTGCCCACCATAAAACATACTGGGAAGGTTCACCTACGCAACTCTTCCCCACCATAAAACACGCTCCGAAGATTCACCCTGCACATCTTCCCCACCACCTCCTAATCTTTGATCCTAATCTTTTGAGAACAGCACAGTTTTCACTGCTGGGAAAAGATGATACCGACTCATGGGAGCTTCCTCAAACCTAGGAGGAAAAATCCTTTGGGAGTGATGATGCTGCAAAGGCAACATGCACTTTGGGTCTGCTTCTCTGTGCTCCAGAAAGAAATATTTCTAGGTTGGTATCAACCTTTTAATTAGGCTACTTCTCTGCGAGAACTATTTCTATTGAAGCTTTATCGTCTGTGCTTTTCCTTGAGCGGCTTGGCCTGAACAACAGGGCAATTTCTTCATACCCTTATTTATGCAATCCGTATACACAAAGCTCAGCGTACAAACTCATCTTCAAAACATCTGACATGCTGTGGAAGGGTCTCGTGGTGTTAGAACAGGAAGGATCGATACTGGTACGCAGCATAAAAACCTGCCTTGTGGCAGACAGGGAGGCAATGTGTTTTATACTTCTGCTCCCTGGAACAGGAGTGCAAATTCACAACCTGCCTCAAAAATCGCCCTGCTCTTTTTCATATACACAAACGTCAGGTTGCTTTTTTCAAAAACCTGCTCTTTTCCTTTTTATTTTTTGCTTAAAAGCCGTGACTATCAGCAAAACAACCGTTTCCAGCTCATGATTTGGGCATGACGTAGCGTGAAGCGCCGTGTGCCACCTCCCTGCGCGGTGGGTGTTTGGCCCCACTCTGTTTCCCTTACATGGCCTGCAGCTCTGGCAGGCATAGCATTCCCCACGTTCTTCTTTTTTTCCCCTGCTTTTTAAATTCTCATTTCTTTTAGGAGGAGAAAACATAAAACACAAGGAGTAATGCCGCCCTCTACTGCCCTGCTCTCCCAGCTTGAGGTCCACGCGTGCAAACCTTCGCACCAAATACTTGTTGCATCACCACGCACCACAAAAAACCCAACAAAATATCAAAACAAAAATCCTCAAAACACTCAATAAAACGGCAATATAGAAACAAAAATATGCATACATTAGGAAAAAAAAGAGACCAAGAGTGTTGCTCCAACTCAGATTTAAGTTCACATCAATATTCGTATATTCTATTTCTCAGCAAGAGAGGGAGGATTAATGCTGTAAGTTTTTCTCGAGTCATCTACTACAAATACAAAGAGGTGAAAGTGTGGCATTTTAAGGGGCATCTTTATATAAAAGTGAGCATTTATAAAAGCACAGTACTGTCTCTCTATACGTCCCTTAGAGTAGCCAAACTCACAGCCTTCTTCCTTCTTATTATTCAGTTTACTCGATAGGCAAATTATTTCAGAGATATAACACTCCACCCACAAGTCCCAGCAGACCAGACATCACATTTTAGGGGGTTTTCTTTACCACACTTGTATGCGTTTCCCCTAAAGAGACGCAAATTATAGACTGATTTGTTGAAAGTTTGAATCAATGATTTGATTCAGCAATAAACATAATAAGGGAGCCTTTAGATCATTGATTTGCAGCAGTTCCTGGCTCTTGGCTCAACACCTGGTACACGCTGCCACTACGATAACATGCAACAGCTCCAAGCACGCACACCGCAGTCAGGACACATGAACCTAAGAATCTCTATCTTTTAGTATTAACGACCAACTGAATGACCAATCTGAGTAAGGAAGACATTTCTTTTTCAGTCTATTCCGTATTTAGTCTCATTTCTTTACATTTTAAATTATTCCATTTTCAGGAGTCTGAATATTTTTTACTTTCCATTTATATTCCCTTGTAAACTCTCATAAAAGACTATTAAATTAAAATAGCTCATATAAAATAGCTCATACTAATACCACCCAACATATAGACGTGTATCGCTGAAATTGCAATTAATCCATCACCTCAAAAAAAACCTCCAAAAACTTTCTAAGCTCCTCAGATGTACAGATAAAGTTAAACTTTGCAAGCAAGCTCTTATTTTAAAAAACATTAATGTAATTTCCAGATGGAATTGGTATCGATTGGGCAGCAGATCAGCAAATGCTGAGCATGGAGGTCTGAATTATGGGTAAAAAACCGATACAGGAACCCCACTGGAATAGAATATATAAATAGATGGGTTTTTTCCCCTCAAGTTTCTATATATTTTTGTAGGGGACACTCAGGAGATGGGGTAAATAATGCATGTAAATGGCAAATCAAACCCAAACAGATTAGGAGAGTCAGGGAAATACATTTATCCTCAGGCTGAAACGGTACAGTACCCAATTCTTTGGTGGCAAAGCAAGCTTAGACCAGAGCCTACCTGAGAATAAGTTAAAGCATGTCCCAGCGCACGTTGTAGAAAGAGGTAGGACTTTTCATTAGCCCAGCTAATGATGGTGGAAGAAAGAGGCATGATTTAGAGGCTAAGCCACCAAATATATTTGTGATATCTACATGAAATAAACCACAAAATATCTACCAGGAGACGAAGTCGGAGATGTGCACCCTATGTCTGATACGCAGCCTACAAGTGAGCAAAACTCTGCGATCTGTGCTCTTTCGAAGGCATAAACAACAACTGATACACCGTAATAATGTCTTGTTTGCAGAGTCCTACAACCTGAACTGGATTTGAAGTCTCAGGGAGTATTAAAGCATCTCCATGAACCTTCACGCACAAGGGCAGTGGGAACTACACCCATCATCTCCGCTTTGCAACGCAACCCTCTGCTAAAATAATATTGTTACGCATACATTGATGGAAAGGAGTCCACTTCTCACCTGTTGCTTCTTCTCCTAATTAAAGTAAGAGGCATTCTTTGCAGTCACCCCAAACATGTAAATAAAATCCTCATATTAATGCATCCTAGTAAACAGTTTCACAAAAGCCATGAGAGCCAAAGCAGGTTTTGAGATTCCCAGTGAAAAATGTGCTTCACCCGGGTAACTCCTTGATGAAAGCTCAGAGCAGAGGTAAATGCCAAACCTTTCCATTTCCTCTTGGGAAATGGAAATGATTTCTTAAATTGCTCTCTCACTGAGCCATTCTAACAGGGTTCTTCCAATTCCATAACAAAATGTATCCGCTTAATTCCATGCTAACTAAGAATTACCTTCACAGCGAAAAGCAATGCTTATTAACAAAACAGGAGCAGGACGGAAACAGAAATCCTCGGAGAGATTTTCCTTTAGACCCAGTCAGATTTACAGAAACGTCCTTCGAGGAATCAGGATGGCAGATGCCTCCTCATGTAAATAAGGAGTCTTAGACACGTTTTCAGCATGATGTCTTTAGGGAAAATAAACACCACACAAAAAGAGAACCAAATCTGAATATATCCACTTACATTATTAAGTAGGAAGAGTCAGAGAGGCTGAATTTCCATATGAAGGCCCACAGTGTAAATCAATTATCTGTCTACAACGCAACCAGTTCCAACTTTCTGGAAAAAAAAGGACCTTTTTTCCTGAGGCTAGGCGTTATTCATCCATCCGAGTAATGCAGACCGAGCATTTGGACAATGAGCATTTCCTCTCCTAAAATCTCAGTTGACGCTAATTAGGTGAACTGATAGCTTCAAGCTAACGCAGTATTTTTCCTTTGTAACTACTAAATACTTTTTTTCTTTTTACTGGAAAAGCTTTTTACCATACATTC
Organism: Rhinoptilus africanus; assembly: GCA_013400135.1. Taxonomy (NCBI): domain Eukaryota; kingdom Metazoa; phylum Chordata; class Aves; order Charadriiformes; family Glareolidae; genus Rhinoptilus; species Rhinoptilus africanus. The sequence goes on from VXBO01003508.1 coordinate 55,317, forward strand.
CGGCTTTACTACTCACTGAATGACAAGTTAAGTGTTTGCAAAACGTCGTTATTAGGACTTCTTCAAGGATGCTGATGGCTTTAAAAAATATTTACTTGATATTTTCTTCCCTATCTCTCTACCTCTTCAGCAGCACGTAGGAAAGAAATGGTAGAAATGTGCAGAGACTGGAGCAGGGTGTCTAGAGGATAACATCTTGCATTGCGTTACTAACAGTTTTCAGAAACATCTTCAAATTCTTGCAGAGAACATTGGTTAAAGCTTTAAAAAGTGCACCCGCTTCCCCCCCGAAAGGAAAAAAGGGCCATTTGATCATCCAAACCACCTCGTTCAACCCATATTTTTTAACTATAGCCTCAGTTTATTTCTCTTTATTTTTAGCTCATCTCTGTTCCTCAAAAACACAAAGCAGCCTTAAACATGAATTAATTGCAACTCCTGCTAGCTGCAAGGGTTAATTAACATAATTACTCATTCGTATCCTGGTCAGCTTGCTGAATTCATGTACTGTATTTCCAGCTTGAATAATTCAACCGGTATTAATTATTTATACCTTATAGCTCTTTCAAAGGAGTTGTTTGGAGTCAATGCCAGTTATTAGACTTGGCAGACAAAGCCAAGCGCTGCCCCACGAGGGCCAGCTCCACCGTCGTGCCTGCTTTATCCCAGGAGTTACAGAAGGGAAAGTGGAAGGGCTGCATTTAGCCACTAAAAATCCTCATGCATTAAATCTCCCTACATCCAGCACTGGATTTACAGATAATGCCAGGGAGTTCAAAGGAATCTGAAAAAACTTGCGTTTCCCTGCTAAGCACCTTTTTCTTTTGGCTGGTCAATATAATACATTTTAAGAGGCAAGATTGCAAGTCAGCCCATTCCCCCCCAGAATCTTTGTGACAGTTTTATCTTCCAGTAATCAAAGTACTGGTTTCTATTTAGGGAAAGACCATGTGGCCACGAAATGGCCATCAGAACATCAAAAAAAGGGATGGGTCTGTTGAACATCACCCACCCATGGCTGTATGTTTAGCTTATAAGGAAAAAAAAAAAAAAAGACTAAGAGAAAATTTAATTATATTATGCTATATAGACACTATAATGCAGATGAAATGTTCAGTATTAAATGGCATTTTTGGAGTATCAGGGAAAGCCATTACACGAACTGGAAGACAGGTAAATTAAAATGAAAAATGAGGCACCTATTTTGAACACGAAGGGCAAATAACCACGAGAAAAAACTCCCCAGCCAAGTGGTAGATCACACACATCTCCATCCCCAACTTGATGTTCGCGGCGCCACCTCGGCCACCTTCTCCCCTGCTCCTCTGGAGAGATCCAAGGTGCCTATCACAACCCCAGCTGAGCAGATTTATTTTATAAAAGCTCCATACCAGCCAGCTTTTTTCCTGCACAACCACGTTTATTCCCAAATCTTCCCTCTTGCTCTCCACCGTTGCTGGTATGGAGGACGCTGCAGCCATCCAACATCCCCTCCATTTACAGCCGCTGCAAAGAGCCGTGCCGACGGGAAAATATTTTCCACGGCCAAGCCATGTGTGCCAGCACACAGGAGATGCTTCTCCCCACCTAACAGTTGCTTTTGGGGGTTTGGCAGCTTTCACCCAGGAATCCTTCCCCAGAGTTTAACTGATAAAAATACCAGCGTCCGAACAGTGCAGCCTTTCAACCTCCCCTGGTCCCGCCGGGCCAGCCCAACCTCTGGTTGCATCTGCAGAGCTCCTCGGAGGGCGGTGTGGTTACCCAGATGTACCCGAGGGCACCCCTGGCTATGTACTTTACCTTATTCAAACCATCTGTTTAAAGATTTCTGGTCTATGAGCCCTTTTACGAGAGCAGAGGGTGGGGACGCAGACCTGAAAGCGTTTTTTTCATTCCCAGGAATGCCTGGGGTCCGTGCAGCCCTCCGGCTTTTCCCTCCATTCCCCGGCTTTTCCCTCCATTCCCCGGCAACTGAAGCATCAGGGTTTTTGATCGTTTTTAACCACTTCCTGGCATTAAGCAAAGGGTTGCCCGCTGCATTTCGCCTCCTTCACTGGGGTCTCGAGCGACGGGTCACCTGAAGTCAAAGTCTACAAGACGCAGGTCTGTCATTGCCTTAATCACCCAACGTTTCCCATCACGTGGAAGATAACGCTGAAATAATCTGCATGTGTTTAATCGCCAGCAATCAAGGACCGCCTGCTAACCTCAGCCGGTGTTTCAGAACATCCCTGTCTTCTACCGCCGCGTGGTGGGTACCCAGAGCCTCGTGCAGGCTCTGCACATGCATGGGGAGAGGGGTCTGTCACAGCACCCACGTCACCCAGCCCCTCTCGCCCTCCGCAAGACAAGCATCACCCCCTCCCCACTGGATTAAAAAACCACGGCAGCAAGGGACGTGCTGGAAAACATAGGCATTTTGGGACTGCGATCAACTTTGTGATGTGATTTATGACTAAAGGGAAATAACACACTATGGCTTTAATATTCGGGCTCAGCCTCGGGTAACACTGTTCAGCAGTGTTACATCCCTTATTGGTGCTGTTAAGCCAATGCTAAGAATACAACCCAGCCTTCGCAGTGACTGAAGACCGTGGATAACACCGCTACACTTCATGCTTATGAATATTGCTGCATATCGTACAATTATACATGCTCTTTTCTCCCATGGCTCCATAAGACTTTGTGGCATAGAAAGGACGTGGCATAGCATCCATCTATTCAACCCCAGCCTTTCATCTGATTTAAATTAATGCTCTGTCCAGACCCAATCCATCCCTGGTTCTCCCGCACAGTGGTACCAAACCCTTTTCTCCTTGTACTACCAACTATTCTGCCAAGCTCAGCTGAGCTAAAAAGCAGTAAAAAAATCAAGAGAGATTGGCTGTGTGAAAAGGCAGAACAAATACCCTGGATTTAATAAACCATTTACTATTGGGCAGGGAGTCATTTGGGTTTTCAGAGCTCAGACTTGATTTTAAGGTGCATCTAGGAAAGCTATCAATATGGAGAAACATACAGTAACCATTTTTTTTCCCTCCCCCCGCTCCTTCGAGGCTCTCTGTCCATGTCCTGGCACTAAGCGGTGCCACAAGTCAAACACAACTTCAGTTTTCTCATTTGCTTGCAAAGCCAGATCCTTATTACACTGGGGCATATACTGCAGTTCAAATGCAAAAGCTCCTGCTTTAGCCGCTATTTTCAGCTCAGGCTTGGTATTTTTACAACCAGAGATATGCTTCTGAAGCTCTTCACAATCTGAAATACTGTCCCTTTTCCACACATACTTCTGGCCACAGGGATTTTTTAATTTAGGCTTTTTGCTCACCTCTCTCAGTTTGTCAGTTGTGGACACAGAAAAAGCTGGAAGGGGGGTTACAAATTCATGACGCCACTGGCTGCAAATCTTGAAGCCTATAACTAACATCCACATGAACACATGCCACTTAATTACCCGTTAAAATAGCATGTATACTTTGCAATCTGCAAACACTGCCCTTTCACTTAGCATCTTCCATCACTGATGGGCTGCCAGGTCCTTTCCTGTGGCACCGTACACCATCATTCTCCAACCAAACCAGTACCTTCACCTCCTTTCTGCTAGGGAAGGCACCATGAGTCCATAGGAAACATGGCTGGTGTCCACCTCCACCAAACAACACGTCACATAAACTGTCTTGAATTTCTTCTTCTTGTCCTACTACTTCTCAAAAGGCAAATCCACCAGAGCCTCCAAGCTGGAACCAGTGGTACTTCCTCCACACGGCACTTATTTCGGAGATGCCAACGATGCAAGTCCCAAACAAATCTGCATCATTTCTCATTTCAAGCCCAAATTTTACTTCTGTACTCTTAAATGAGAAGTACACTTAAAAAGAAAAACCAGTGTTTAACCTCCCAAATGCTTTTATCAGTTAAAGATCAGTAAACTGTCATTTATTTTAGCATACCAGGCCTGCTTTATCATGCCGATAAACACAGTAATTACTTTATGCTCAATATATCTTTGAATGTATACGAGCAAAAACTCTATTTGTAAAGGCAAAAATGAGAGACCACCTAAAGGTCTTAAAGATCAGACAGTAATTGGATGACATTCACTTCTTCGGGAACATTTGTCCATAATGAAAGCAACATCTAAGCAAATGAAATTGGGTCATAATTATCCCATTATCATTGCGTGGGTCTGAAGGCTACACCAAGATAATGCCAGCGGAAAATGCTTCCTCCACACCGGGAAATCATTACCTCAGTAGGTTCATTAGTGGAGTATTAAGGCTTCAAGCAGCTTCTCCTGCGAACAGCCACTCAGACAACAGAAACAGCCTGAAACAGCATCTCAGCTGTTCCCTCAAAGCCCGTTACTGAAAACCGCCTCTCACGACACAGCTCGGGGAGAGAAGTGTTTGTGATGGGACCAACAGAGAGAAGAGGAGCAGAAGAAATCAGGTGAGCTCAAAGCCATCCTCATGCTCTCAGCATGGCAGCTGCAAAGAAAACACCTCAAGACCTATATAGCATGTGCTAGTATATATAGGAGCTCTATGTTTTTTATACATGGGTTAGCACGTAAGGGGAGCTATACAGGACATACCAGCAGTAGCCCCATCTCTAGAGCAATGAAGATACCTTCAGCCACCCTGAGTCCACCAGTTGCAAGAGAGCTGTGGGTCCTGATGGTCTTCAGGTGCTCCAGGCACCTCAGACTAAGAAGAAAGGTGATAAAATAAAAGGAGAGAGGAAGGAGGGCTTCTGTAGAATAAAATGGAAGTGTTGGCAGGGCTTTCCCAAGATACTGGAGAGAAAAGTCTCCTGCCCATCCACAGCCCAGCCTAGCTATAAAGACTGGAATTGCTCAAATTCCACCGAATTCTCATTAATTGAAGAGGCAGGGAGAGCTGCGTGATTGGGATGGTAAACTTAATGGTCAAGGCTTCCTTAGGAAGCCATTACCTTATTATTGGGAAAATCCTTAGATAAAAAATGATCTTATGGGTCAACACCTTAACAGATAAAACAGAGAGTGGGACATGTGCTACGGACAGCCAAAATATTTGAAAACAGAGTGGATCAGGTCTTTGCGCGCTGTTTTTTCAAATTTTCCAAAAAAAGGCAGGCCAAAGATCATCATCTCTGCTGATGATCTTCATCAACTTTTGAAATACTGAGCAAAACATTTCAGAGGGCCAGAGGAAAGCAAGCACTCCAAGGAAAATTCTTAGCAGGTAAATGGAATTGCTCAGATAATTGTGTCAGCTTGACATTGATCCTGGCCATCCTTTGGGATGTGCGATTCTCAATTTAATTGCTGAAGAAATTAAGGCAATCTAACGAGTACCACACTATGTGGCTCTATGGAAAATAGATGTCATGAAATGAACTTAGCAAGTTTTATTAAACCGCCTGCAAATTGGGTTGAAAAAGCATTCGCAGCGAGGTAACGTAATTAGGCTGCTGTAAACTGGCCGGCTTACAAACCTGAGCTCGTTGAGCATGTGTCCAGCTCCAGGGTTTTTTTATCTCGGCAGAGGGGAGGTTAAAAGCGATGAGCTGCTGTCAGAAAAGCGCTCGGGAGAAGCGTGAGAACGGACGGCTAATCCAGCAAACAGCAAGGGCAGGATTGAACAGCAGGACCGTGAAGTTAGATGAGTTCAGCCTTGAAATGTGGAACAAATATTTAAGGCAGACCAATTAGGGCAATTAATCTTTTCAACAGTTTGCAAGGGACCGTGGCCCTTCCTTAGTCACCGGCAAATTTTTAAGCCACAATTAGATATTATTTTTCTTACAGATAGAAATACGCTCGTGAAAACAAAACCTCCAAAAAGGATAACTGCCCATCTCCTGCAAATCAGGCTAGATGAGCACAGCTGGCCTCAATGACCTTGTAAGATACCCACTTATAAAAACTAAAGTAATTTTCATTCATCCTTTTGCCATCCAACGTCTTTTGGGCATGCTAGAAGGGCTAAAAAGCAGATATAAATGTAATTGTAAAGTCTCTTTCTCTAAATCAAGGTTACGCACTGAATTTACAAACGCTGTCAGCACAACATCCTGCAGACTTTTCAGTCCGGAAACGCGCGTAGAATACAGATGTACGGACTTTATCAGCTCCGTATTATGCCTCACAATGTGAAAATGATTGCATGATGAGTAAATCCAACACCCACGCAAATAACTGCTGCTTCCAGTTCCTAATGAATCACAGAGCCAGAACGGGGTCAGAAGAATAGTCATTGTGGGAAAAAAAACCCCCACAAAACAACGCTCAAATGGACTGTTTCACATGCTTGCTTGGGCAAAAGCTATCAAAGAAACACTAGCTGGGGAGATAAATGACATAATTTCGGCAGACAACTAACCGATTCATGTGAATTTTTTCCCCTGTATTGTCACATTTTATTTAAGGACTTTTAAAGCCAGTTGACTTTTAGCTACTTTACGGTTAGCAACAGAGTGAAAGAGAAGGAGAAGAAGCCTTCCCAATACAGAAGTCAACCAGCCCAATGTGAAAGACAGAAATCAGATTGGACCTGCTCTTTGGTATCAGAGAAGCAACCACAAGTTATGGGTCAGCCCAAAAAGGTGCCAGAGTTGGTAATAAGCTGCAGCAGAAGGAGCTGGGTGAGAGAGAAATAAGTGATTCAGCATCTTCTGGATGCAAACAGTCTCCGCAGTGAGCTGGTTATCTTCACTGATCCTTTAGGATAGATTTTACTGCACAGAGATTAATCAGGCACCAAAATTTCCGTAAAAGTGGCCTTCAGTTGACCTGTGACACCATTTCCACTTCCCTTTCCCACGCATTTTTGCTCTTCTGCTCCCAAACATATGGTTTTATGGAGTAAGAAATTTCATATCCATAATCCCTACTCAACCCCTTTTTTTTCAGCATCTTCCCCCAGAGGAATGAGCTTCTGGTTGAAGCCGCCACAAGCGATCTCCCGTCAAAAGATAAAACATTCGCTTTGAAATTATTTTTTTTTAAACTGGTTATTTTAATGCCATGGAGAGGAAGGACAAATTTCAATTTTGCTCCAACTCTCTCTGCCCCAGCAGGGCTCTGTTATGCAGGGATGGGAAGATGCAAACCATCAGGGTTTCTGCAAGGGAGATCAATTGCTCTGGTCTGTGTTTCCAAAAAGGCAATCCAATCCTTTCCCGGAATCAGGCATCTGATAATAAAACTGCAGATCAAAGCAAGAAACATGGTCCTGGGAGGGGCAGCCTGACTGCCAAAACACCACGTTAAAGCCCCAGCCACGCATTATGCGATGAAAGGGAACATATAGATTTCACCCTTTATCTTGACACAAATTTCATAAAGTAGCGTGAAAAATCAATAGGGGTGGGAACAAACAACCCTTTATGCTGCTTTGATATTTCTAATTTTTTTTTAAAAAATATTCAGTAGCCCTTTGCTGAGCTACAGAGGTATCTTAAGACAGAAATAAAGTTGCTGAGAAGATGGCTGATGTACCGTCTACACAGGCGTTCGCACAACCTGCTCCCCGAAGAAGCGACTCCTCGTCAAGGTACACATCTCACCTCCGCAGAGACCCAACAGCAAGCCAAAGCCTTTCTTTTGGGCTTATAAGGGAATAAATGTTGCCTCACGGATGTCCGAACCCGAGGAGAACAGGGCAGCAGAAATGACTTGGAAAGGTTTGGAAAAGACGGTGATTTTAAGGTTACCGTGCAACCCCACTCTATGCACTATCACTAGCGGAAGGAAACACAAAAAGGATGCAAAATGGGGCAAATGCAGCTTTCTCACTTGGGAGGTACGCTCTATTTTTGATCAATGGCCATAAATGCAGGTGGTACCTCAGGTCTCCTCCTGACCCTGCTCCTAGCCAGTACACTCACCCTGGGGAAGTTGGTCACGTTCCCCATCTGCAAAATGGGGACAAGGAGACTCACTTCCAAAGGAAAGCACTTTCAAACCTACTGATAAAAAAACCTCTAACACCCGTGGTGCTGTTCTATGAAAATTTCTCCTATAGAGGCTGATCTTGGGATTTTTTTTCCCCCTCCATTCAGACTGAAACAGCATCAGAACCGCCCAGAAGACTTTGCGAAAAGGGTTAAACTTAACCCTCACTGTGTCCCCAGCCAAATACCAGCCTCCAGCGGAGTGCCGTATCCCCATCCATCCATCATATCACCTAGTAACATGGAAGATTTAATCTGAAATGGAAATGTCTAGCTGTGCCGCATCAACGAACAGCCTTTATTTGTCCTTATTTACAGTCCCAGCCTCATCCTTGTTACAATTCCTTTGCTGATACTAACGCATTATTTTTTAATAAGCTGATGCTTTCCCATTTACTAAAAGAAACAAGTCATCTTGCCCATTTACCAAGTCATTAAACCGCTGCCCTACGTATATACCATTATTGACCCTCACCATACAGGATCCAATCATCGTATGCGTATTTATTCCCCCATTCTCTTCCGTTACCCACACGCGTCGCTCCATCACTGCCGCTGCTTTCCCTTTGCACAAGCTCTATGGCTCTGTCTTCACACCAATCCTCCCGGCAGGTCCTTTTTAGGGATCTAGAGATCCCTCCATAGCCTGGTACTATTGCACTTCTCTGATTTTTTTTTTTTGCTGGTTGCAAAGCAAATTCAGTGGTCTAAAAGCAGAAGCAGCAAAAAGGAATGAGCAATTTCTCCAAGACAGTAGCATCTTCCATCCTGCTCCTTGTGGTGGTGGAAACGTTCACGTAGAATCGTGTCTGGTTACGCAAACGTGATGTACCCTAGCAGCATAAAACAGGCTTTCCCCCCATTTTCACTGAGCTTAATTATTCCTTCTTTCTTCTTTTCTACACCAAACTGAGTGCTGGTTAGTTGCCATCGGCCACACTCACACTCAGACCTCATTTCTTCAAGCGCTGATTGTTTGCCCCTTGTCTCCAGAGGGACAAAATGTGCATTACCAACCAAGATGCCCTGCATTTAGCCTCAAAATGCTAATACTGTTGTGCTGCATCAAAAACAGGGCATTTTTCCACCATTTGCCCCCAGTTACACAGTAAATACCCAGCCTACACGGAGAAACCCCCTTGCTGGAAAAATAAGTTTCATCACCTAAGAGCCATTCAAGCTGCACGGGCCAAGCAAGCAGGCAAGTCAAATCCAGCAGAAAGCTGGTTATTCCTGCAAGCTTTTTCAAGACCTCCAACGTGGACTTATAAATAAAACTCCTTAATTGTAGGTTACAGTAGCTGGGATCAAATACCAGGTTGCAAAGAAGGGCTTTCCTGATCTGCTCCTGCTCCTTGCTAGTAGGTGAACACTACGGCAAAGGAAAATGCATTTCTGCCAGGTAAATATTGAGTCCCAGGCAAGACACTTAAACCAGGAGATACGTATTTTGAGGAGATAACTATCCCATTATCCTCTTCTAAACAACTTTCTTCTATCAGCAATTGCAAAATAGCAAAGGAAAGATTTGGTGTTATTACTTAACATCCAGTTCTGGTCTTGAAAGGAAAATTAATTGAGAGAAGCATGTTAAAAAACTGCTTATGTCTCTAGAATGCGCTTCTCTAGCTAAATCTTGCCCAGTATTATTTTTACAGAAAAAAAAAAAAAGTTAACTTTTTTTCCTCTCCAAAAAAAGTCCCAAGATTTTTTCCCGGCCTTCTAAAGTAATTTGGTATTTGAAGAATAGGAAATCAATATTTAAACTTTTTTTGGAAAATTTAGAATTGTCTTTGGAGAATTATAGGATGACTGCTACTTTCTTAATAAAAGACAAGGGGAGAACAACAAAAGGAGAAGAAAAGGAAAATACACTGCCATTTGCTTGTTTTCAAATGCCCATTTTCTGGCCAGCCATCTTCACAGAAGTTCTCATTCGGGTGTCACAATGCATGGTTGCCCATGGATTTCACTTGGGCCAGCAAAGCAAGGCTTTCAAGCTTTGTCTCTAGCCAAAAATGAGACTGATTTCAGCTCTGATGCACTGAGATAGATCGTTATTTTTCTAACCGGAGGCTGAGCCACACCGAGCAAGCGGCACCCCCAAAATACAGGTGTACTGAGTACTGAGCCCCTTCCTGAGAAAGCCAAACCATCATGCTTCCCTCGGCTCTAATTCCGTTTCCTATTACAAAACACAACAAAACAAAACCCCACTTCTCATTGCCCTCTGATGATCATCTAAAAACAGCCAAGCTGTCATCTGCAATGGTGTGTCAATAACCACTCTTCATCCACCTTCTTGGTCCTCCTCTATGTCACCGCTGGAGCTCCCAACGGTGGAGACTCCTGCACTGTAAGGTTTATGAGAACCCACAGCAACGTGAAGCATCCCAGTGCCCGCTGCACACTGGAGAGAGGAAGCCTGTAGGTACAGTCCATGCTGAATGCGCTCCAGATTACCCCAAAACAGCATCTTCTGCCTTCATTGCAGTGAACAAGCCCAGATTTTGCACACAGAGATTAAGCCGTTGGAAGGAAATGCCCAGGTTGTCTCTGCTTTCTTCATACTTGGGTGGCCCGCAGTATGGACATCTTCAGGGCTGCACCAGGGAACGCTTTCATTAAGTGGATGTGGGTGGGTTGGAGACATCCCACATTTCTGGCTGCCAAAGTAGGGTTCATCAAGGCGAGCTGATGCCACTTGCCCATGCTTATCGCCTTCCACCCAGGTTACACACATTCAACAAATCATCTAATTTTTCTTAATTTTCACGTAGCCAGGCCACATGAGCCCTCGGGGTGTCCAGGCAGGGAAACTGAGGCAGAGCGGGGTGCTGCAACCCACCTTCCACGGCATCCTTGATGTGGTCAGCGCAGCCTTGCGTGGTGCTGTTGTGATGGGGAGGGGAAAAACATACCCGACATCATCCAGCGGTGAGGTAATGCGAGGCTTTAAGGTAATGCAAGACAAGGAAATCTCCTTAAATAATAAAATCCTCACTCTAATCCTCAATTACATGCTCAATGTCTTGAGCATGTGTTGTATGAGTCGCCCAGGAGCTATGCCATCTTCTTTATCTGTGTTTTTCTTATCACAGTCATCTTCTCAGACACCACTGCCCTCCAGTGATAAGTGCTGGGAGACAAAAAGCAAAAACGCCTCGGAGTACCCTCAGAGACACGGAATTGTTATTGCCAGCATTTTCCCCTGTGTCTGCCAGACTAACGCAACTTTCCAGTTACTTTACCAGGAATACCCTCTGCCACGCTGCAGCCTGCGTTTCCTTCTGCCCGTGACTGCGGTAACGATCCCAACCCAGCTGGGAGCCGCTTCCCTCCAACTGCAAAAATTAAAGGTTTTCTTGCCACCCAGCCGTATTAATGTCCATCACAGCCCCAAGGTGCCGGGCACATTCCTACAGACAAGGGGCAAAACTGCCTTCTAATAATCGCAGTGGAATTTAATAAAGCAGAGTTACCCAGCCAAGCCTCTCAAGAGCTGTTTGCTCCTTCCCAGCTTTTCGCAGTGCCGCCGTTCCAAATTACTTCGGATCTAACTTTTCCTTGCTTGCTCTATTTCCACGAGAGTCTTCCCAGTGCACAGATTTATTTTCTTTCAACTTTCAAGAAAACCATGGACTTTAGCAAGAGGGGATATTTGATGTATTTACTCCTTTTAGCTTTTTAAGATCATTTTTTAAGTAAGCAACTCCCCTCCGGCCTTATTCAAAGCATAGTATCTCTCCTCACGTCTTTCTCTGTGCCGTAGTCGCTTCTGATGTGCCTTCAGACCGTGAAAAACAGCCCAGCTGGAAGTCACCCTGCAGGATGCATTGCTTAAGGGACCCCTTCCTGCGACACCCACTGCTTCCAGTTATTAAAGTTGCGTTTTGGCTTAACAGTTATGCCAAAGAGATCTACCATACACCCAAATTTTGGCACGCACGTTAAGACACTCCGAGGATTTGGGTGTATTTCTTTGGGATCTCAGCCCAACAGTTGCTCTGGAAATTATCCCCAGTTATCCTTCCCCCTTTCTTACAGAGCAGGATAAATAACAGAGGGCATGGCCAATCCTCAGCATACAAAGCATTAAAGAGTTTAAAGAAATTAAATACTGACGATATTGCATGCAGATACATAAATAGAAAGTGGAATTACAAGATTTAGGACCTGATCCCTTATTACAAACAACTCAACAGAATTTTGTTTGGTTCCAAAGAGAATTTATACACTGATTGGTCATTTAAAATCCTGCTGGCGATTTTTGTCTTGGAGGATTTTACAGAAACTTCCAGCAAAGAGCAAAATGCAAATGACAAGAACTCAAAATTCCCATCCGGTTGCGCTTACCGGGATCAATCACAGCCCCACGCTGTTCTCCGTTAGTGCAAAGCGTACGCCAGAAAACCCAAATATTAAGATACTAATGCCCCGAACCTGTTTCCCACCTGCACAGATACCTTCTGGGCCTTTTATGTTAATTAATACTTTGTTTTCTACGGCTGTGCCTGTGTGCTGTTTGAATCTTACAGTAACACAAGCAGCTTGTAGTTAATTCACTGCTACAAGGGCATCGCAGATGTATGTTCTCACCCCATTCTACACACCAGTAAGTCTCAAAACTACAAATGCACCAAGCAAACCAATGCCAAAGGAGCACAAAACAAAACCGATTTAAGTCAAACAGGAGGCAAAACTTTACTTACTCTTACTTATACCTTCTGCTTTTATTTTTCTACTGTCTCTAACCCAAATCGCACATCACCACGGGCCAGGAAGACTTTAATGTCACTTTTGCCTGCTGCTGTACCAGTGCGCTACCCATAACACGCCTCTATTAAAGCTTCACTTGATATATTCTCTCTGTAAAATGCAGAAAGGTTTCCAAGCCCTCAGTCCTGCTCCAGTGTGTATATAACAGGATACGATGCTCCTCACATCTTTAATGGACAATTTTGATTGACCCTCGCTCCGTCAGAGATAGAGCAACCACTCTCGGGAGGGGAAACGCAAGACGAAGCTGCTTCGCCATGTCCTTCACAGCTCATCCTCTTTCAGGATCACCATCGGCCATATTTTAGGACTATACGTAATTTCCTGTTCTAATTGACGTTTAACTAAATGAGAAGTTATACCTGCTCTGTTGCACAGGAATCAAATGCATTGGAGTGCAGTGCAAAAGACCCCCCAAAACCAACTGGTGTCTTTACCAGCTACGTTCACCAGCAGAGAGGGATTCAAATGAGCATTTTCCTTTAGCCCGACACGGTTTAAATCTGTTCATTTGTGCTACAGCAAAACATCTGCCCTCGACACAAGTGTTCGGGGATTAATTCAAACCCGAGAAGAGAGGAAGCCATTTGATAACAAAGCAGATCTCATTAATCTAATCATCCACCCAGCAGCAATCAAACCTGAAGGTGGTAGAGGCAGCAAAGCAGGAGAACAGCCGACCTATACGTCACTTGAGCCTGTGCCGAATCCAGCATTGTCCCTCCCTGGTTGACCCTCTTGCCATGAGGTCTGGCTACAGCCACAGCCACCTTCCTGGCAGATCTGACTTCAAAGAGCTCATCACTCGGGAGCACGAAGCCACCAGCATCTCAGGAACCCCAGAAAGGTTTCATTTGGAGGTTCTCTGCTCTGCTCCGAGCGCGGCCAGCGCTGCAGCGGGTTGCTCAGGGCTGCATCCAGGTGAGTCGAGGCAGTCCCTGAGGATGGAGAGCCCACAGCCTACAGCATCGGCGGCACAGATTTGGGCACCGACTCACAAAGTCGTCTTCTTACTCAGGAGCGTGACCACCACCTGCGCTTTCCACCTCTCAGGATCCCTCTGGACACAGCCAAGAGATCTGGTTGCGCTACTGGAGAGGTTGTTCCCCCTCTCTCGTAATATTTTGCACAAAGCTTGGGCTTTGTGCCACGTGTGAATTTGATCCAAAAATATTAGCATCGCCTTTTGTGCCTGCAGATTCCCCTGGCTGGGTCCAGAGCATCCCAGTTCCTGCTACCGCACACGCGGTCCGGAGCTCAGCCTCCCTCCCTCCGGCTTTTTTAGCATCTCCTTGGCGTGCACATGCCTCATGTGTGACTACAGGGTTTTATTACTAATGGAACAAATATGCTCAAAGAACATCCATGAGCAAAATGTAGAAAAGCCCTATAAAAAAAGAAAAGCAGTCCTCATCTTTTCCAGCCGGGAGGTCACAGCGGAGGGTAAAGCTCTTTAAGAAGCCGCTTGCCAAGCTCTGTTAGATATTTTCCAGGACCTGCACCAGCTCCACAGGCAACCAAGTGGATATCTTGGGAAGGGTTTTTCCCCCCAAGTTTCTCATTAGGAAAGCTGCAAAGAGGGACTCGCAGTCTTTATTTTAGTCCTTCCTATCTCATTTTACTTTGATACACTTCACCGCCCGGGGGATTTTTGCTAGAGAATTACCTTTTCCATGGTACGGTTCTGACAAAAAAA
>VXBO01003508.1:77159-125854 GCA_013400135.1 Rhinoptilus africanus
CGACCTGTCCCGCGCGCGCCGCCGGGGGGCGGGAACCGGGGGGGGGGTGGAAGGAGGAGGAGGAGGAGGGAGGGGAAAACCAGCCCCCCACCCCCAAAGCAACCCAAACCAAAAAACCGAAAATAAACAGAAAGAAAGAAGGGAAAAGGAGAGGGGGGGAAGGGGGAAGAAAAGGGGAAAGAGCTTTNCATCCCAGCCTGCACCCCACACCACGAGGGAGCGGAGCCCCTCACTGGGCACACAGATGCAGGGACCCTGGTGGCACCTGGCCCCTCGGATGGGGGGGACACACACACAGGGGAGGGCAGGCAGCCAGCAGCTCTGAGGAGGCAGGAACTCACCCTTCCTGGACTTATTTGGAAGAGCCCATCACGCACATGAATTTTTAATGCCGGCTGGCAAAGGGCACCATCAGTTCCCCTATCGCATTCCCCTCCCTAACCATCCTCGCTTCCAGGGAGGGGAGCAGGAGCCCCTTTGCAGGCAAAAAGAAAGGGCTGTCCCAGCCCCAAAGCCAAATTTCGGGTTCAAAAGGAGCCCAGGAACCCCTCAGTGTCCAAATTCCAACCTAGGGCAGCCGCGGGGGCTCGGTCCCTGTGTTTGGGGCTCACGGGCCTAGCACAGGGCAAGGACAGGGCAAAGAGGACAAGGCTGTATCAAAGGAGTCTTAAATTAAGGTGGAAGAGCCAATTAGCAGCTCTCTTTTAACGAGCGGGTGGTGGCGGGGTGTTTTTTCCACACTTATATCTGTCCCTCCAGCCTTTCATGTGTGGTTGGAAACCTCCAGGGTCAGGGCTGCTCCCCATTCCCATCTTTGTCCCAGGAGCATCCCCAGGGCCAAAGGCTCAGGCAGGGCTGAGGAGGGCAAGCGCTGGAGTGGGTGGGGGGAAATAATTAAAAAAAAATATTAATAATAATTGCATTTTGCTTTATGGAAAGGCAAAGAGCGCCATCTCGTGTAGGAAATGATGGTGGAGCTCGGGGCAGAGATGCACAGACGGACGGACGGACAGACGGAGCATCCGCACGCTGCTGGGGAAGAGAAGGTGCGATGCTGGGGAGGGACGGCGGGAGCTCGGCCACACACTGATGCTCAGCACCTTCACGGTATATTTTCCTGTTAAAAATCTTGTTTCTTAGAAAACGCTTCACTGAGGAAAAGGGGAGCGCCATCCCTGCAATCCCCATGTGACAGTGTTTGTTGCTGGGGAACTAGAGAAAGAAACACACCAGAAAATACATAGTTTACTTCTAAACCACATCATCAAGGAGTCAGATTTCACCACTATCAAGCCAGGCTTTTCAGAGTTGTATTTTAAATGCTCACTCTTCATATTCAGGGACTGCCTGTAAGCTTTGGCCTCCACACAGAAAAAAGGAACCGGGGTAAATACTGAAATAACCACAATTTAGAGAGAGATGATAACCAAGGAGCACACGAGTGCTTCATACCAGATTAGTTTACAGTCATAATATGGGTTTAATCTGAGGTCGATGCAGTCCTCAGTTCCCAGGAAGACCAAGAAGCCCTGCGTGGGACAGCAGGATGCAGTGTGTGGGATGCTCCTCCGCACGTGGTGGGGGAGGTCCCTCCTGTGCTCTTTGGGGTCCCTGGTGGTGCCGAAAGCCCCAATCCCAGAAGTGCGGGACTCCTGGAGAATTTCTGCATCTAAACAGCTTCATAAGTGACTTCTCACTTCAATAAATGCCAAAACACACTTCAATAATTGCAAAAACCGACCTGGAAGCACCACCAGAAAACCGATAGAATACATGTAAAAACCAAAACCCCACATACACCTGTCTCCAGTATATTTGGAGAGCAAGGAGAGGGGTTTAGCACTCGTATTAGCCCTGCTGCTGCCATTCCCTAACCCTCTTTCTTTCCTGACCAAAGAAAGCAGGAGTGCAGCAACACACCAGGAGGGATTTCCAACAAGTAGCAGCCACAAGACGGTTCCCAAAATGTAATGTTTGCACCTTTTGGCATACAGCAATCACATGTTCATCAGAAGAAGGATGCAACTTTCCCCAAAGAGGCTTTTAGAAACCAGCTAAACACACTTTTTTTTTTAATTGGAACTGTGCAATTCCAGGTCTCTTCCCCAGTAACAGCACTTTTGGGTTTGAGCCGTTTCACAGCTCTCAGGGCCAGCAGCATAAAGAGAAAACTCCAAGCATACTGTCAATTAAGTATAATTATATATTTACTGTGAATTTAAAACAACAGCTAAGATCTCGTCATCGCCACTATGCACTGGCAGCCTCTCCAATCTTCACCGCTACATTACTGGACCCCAAGTACAGGCACTGACATCTTTCTCTTTTGATAGATGGAGTTTTAACTTAAAAGGAATAAAATCTCTGGAGCAGAGGACAGCAGAAGCAGGTCCCAACCTGCCTTCTCGCCCATGCAACCTCGGTTTTAAGTATATGAGTAGTCCAGCATGTGATTATTATTAATATCCCATCTGGCTTTGGTTGCTTGGGAGTCACAGAAGGGAAAACACATTCAGTCATCTACTTTGGATCTAGATTAAAGGCTATATATATATATATTTATATATATAATATGTATGCACCACTAAGAGCAGACACTGAATTGAATCCGAGAGCTTACTGACAGCCACAGAAAGTCACCGAGGAGCGTTACCAATTTTACAACCAGCAACTGCTGCAGCTTCAAGGTCATCTCCTGGGGAAGCCCCGATAAGTTAGCCGTGGAGCGATCCGTTCGCCAAGGCTGTGAAGTCGCAGCCTGCCCTCTGTTCCCTGCACCAAGCCGAATCACCCTCAGCACCCATCCAGCCTTCCAGGAGCACGCCTGGTGCAGTATCTGGATTCAGCCTAAAGCAACTATGGTTTTATCTAAAGACAAACATCTTTCAAGAAGCGCGGAGATAAAACACAGCCTGCAACAAAGCAGCAGCAGCAAGAATTAAGGTACTGAGTAGGGCCAGACATCTAAATTGGTTTCAACCCTCTTAAGTCCTCCAGACACCCCCATGTACATGAAAAACCAGGCAGGGAGCAAAGCAGCTCCTAACTGGAAACCCTTCAGGGGCAGTGGAGCAACACAGCCCAGTGACCTTGCAGCAACGAGAGGATTCAGCGTTATCTCATCTTCTTCCTGGGGGGCGGGAAGGGAGGAAAATGTTGTGTACCTGGCACCACCTTTCCTGCAAATTCACCAGGCAGCTGCAGAAAATAACAACGCAGCCAGTTTTTGCTGGATTGTCCCATTTATCCCAGACAGCCCCCGGTATTTTCAAGTTGGGAGCAGCTGCAGCTACGGCCAGCGGTAAGGATGGGGGCAAAAGCTGGTTGTAGCCCAGGTTGCTCCTGTAAGAGCTGGCAAAGAGCTTTACAACCACCTAATTATTTGCGCCTTTTATTAGCCCTTTTTAAAAATGCAACTTTTGAGGCTGACCAGCGATACCCTGAGGGATTATAGTTTATGCAAGGAAAGGACATGACACCATCTATAAGAAAGAGCAACATTTTGCCAGATACGCCAGTCCCAGAGCATCCTGAAGGAGCGAGTCCCTCCATACCCATGACTAACTCCCAGCTGTGGGTGAACATCCGCAGCGACAACATTTTGCCGACAAAGGAGGCAAAAAGCGATATGCTGCTGGAAGTAACCCTGTTGGCTTTGGCCAGCACTGTCAGAGCTTATTTTCTTGGCTCCCAGTAGCTTTGCTGTTATGAAGCACTATAGAAAACCGTTTACAGAAAGTAGATATGTAAAATGTGCCAGCTATCGAACCCAGGAAGAATCAGCGCCTTCATTTCTCATTCAAGCTCCTTCTAACAAAGGCAGATCACTTTGCAAGCCCGAAGCACGCAGACGTTACTCAGACTGGGGCTGTAATTATCCCGCTGGAAGCCGTGCCAGCTATCCCTTAGTGTAACTTTAACAGAGTATCAAAGGTGATGCTGGATTTTTATAAAATCAATATCCCGGTTTTTATTCTGCCTGTACAGCCCCCACCATTTCTCTTTTAAACTCGCTTTTGCAAGCCAAGAGGCTCTGCAGCAACAGAGTGGACTTGAGGTCACAGCGCTGTGTGTTTCGGAGGATCCATAGGATGTCAGTAATCCCCTCCGCGTTAAAAAAACAGATTTAAAAAATTTTTTAAAAAATCAGTATTTATGATCTATTTAAATAGCGACAAAAGTCTAAATGTATTTAACGTGTCCTCCCCCCCTCCCGCCCCTGAACATCAGCTAAACTTTTGTGGCAGCTCCCTAAGGGATGCAGCTTTCTTATGGACCAGATAACACAGGCAGAGCACTAGGTAGGACTTGATGACATTTAGAGGGGCTTACACTTAGATTTATAGGACAGCATTAAGAAAGGCAGTGGTTTTAAAAAAAAAAAATCCATCAAAGGCACTTTTGTTTCAAAGTGCAGAAGATATTTCATATATGTCTCCCTAGAGGGTCTCTCTTCAGGCGCGTGGCTGCGGTGCAAGAGAAGATGCCGGCCGCATGTCGCGTGCCCCAGGTACCAGGTGTGATGCTGGCCCTCGCTGGCCACCGGTCACATCATGGCAGCATCTCACAGCCCTGGCTTGCCCTGTTCTCCCTTCACCTTTCAGCTTTATTTAGCAAATCATCCCTCGGGAATAGGTGCGATGCCAAAAGCAGGGTGGTACCAGATCAAGTGCTAATTGAATTTGGATGGCGACCAGGCACTCACTGCCTTCTTCCAGGTTTTTCTTTTTAATCGTTTTTCTTATCATGCACCAGATAAAACGCTCTCCCGTAACAAGTTAAGATTACAAAGAGGAAGGATTAATTTTGTGCAGTTTCCATCTTCAGTGAACGTCATTTTAGTCCCTATTTCACCGGGTAATTCAATAAACTGTGTCGCCTCCTCTGTGTTTAATTTGCTAACAGCTATAAGGCCCATTTGGGTACCACCCCCAAATGGGAAGCGGAAAGCATCCAAACACAGTTTTCTTTGAGTGGGGAAATGGAAAAGAAATACTTATATTTAAAAATCAGCCTCCTCAATCCCCTGGCAGCTGACGGCACGGAGCAGCCTGCGCGCTAAGCTCCTTCTAGAGCTTCTTACAGTCTTTCTTGCTGCCTGACACCTTCAAAAAGCGCCTTTGAGTTGGCTTTGGGCAGAGAGCAGCGCGTGAGGATGTAGATGCCGCGTGGCTTACGGCCCTAAGCCCTGCAGCTACTAAAGCGTGCAAGAAATACATTGTTCCTTTGGATCACGGAAAGCACCCGGTGATGCTGCTCAAGCATTTCCATAGACCAAGATTGACTTTATCTGCTCCACACCCCCCCCAATTAATTACAACCCATCAAAACTTCCGGCAAAATGATGTTACAGACACCGTGAGCTGAAGAAAACTATTCTGATCACCGATATCTAGGATTTTGGCTTACGAAATTCATCAGCTCACAGAAATATAGTGATATACCACATCAAATATTTTTCTTGCAGTGATAAGCTGGAAATATTTCTTTGTATTCTTCTCCTCTTGCTTTTTGTCACATTTTCCCACCGTTGCTAATGACTTCTTGCTTTGCACACAGTCCCATCAGCTTAATTTCTTCCCGTATCAATATAAATTAAAATCATCATCGGAATGTCACAAGCAGGCTGTCGTTTTCCTAAATTTAAGGAAAGATAGGAAGCCGAAAGTATTTATTTGGATACATCGGTATCACCACACACATGCTGTAATTGCCGAGCTCTCACTGCGACTGCTCAATATCATCAGAGTGTAGCGGAGCGGGGGAAAAAAAAGTCCCAAGCAGCTCCAAGGACAGCAAGGATTTCATTCTAGTTTTATCCAGTCCGATCCCCCAGGCCCCGCGTGGGTTTTGGCATGTTATTATGTAAATAATATTAACTCTCCCCTCTGTAGGCATTTGCACGACTGCACATGCCCCCCGCCACGCTCCCTTTCCTTCTGCAGGCAGCCGTGACGCACGGCTGGCTCACTTCCCCCTCCTTCGCCGGCCCAACGCGTTTCTGCCAGCATATAGACTGCAAGCAACACTTCTCTTTTTAATATTGAGAGGGTAAAAAAAAAAACAAACCCCAAACTTAAACCGCACAAGCAAGGCCTCTTGAGGCTACAAAAATCCGGCATCCAAATTTAGATGCTCTGAACGTCTACGCCTGAATTCCTGCTGTGGGATTAATTTTTTTTTTTTCCCCTCCCTCTATACTATCCCAGAAGAGTTTCCCTCTCTGCGTTTGTGGTTTTTAAGGCTGTATGCTCACTCCCATTCCGCACACGGTAACTTTTGCAAAAATGTCAAACGTGCAGAAAAAAAGTAAGAGTTTTGTCATAACTCAATAAAAAAAATAGTTGCTTTCTGCCAGACTTGCATCCCTCCCTCACCTTTTAAACAGAAGATTGCCATGTAATAACTTCCTTTTTTATCTTCTTCCATCACTTGATCTTATTAGTTTAAGTGGAGGCTTTTCTGAACTAAGCTTCTTTTCTGTAAAGCTTTTTAAAAACATATAATTAAAAAATTAAAAATAATTGCAAATGGATAATAAAAATCCCTTCACCTTTCAAGAAAATTCATCCTCTAGAGCATTTCATCTTTTCTCAAACCGTCACCTGAAATGGCAGTAGATACATCTGACACATCCCCCAATTTCTTCAAAGGCAGAAGGAAGAAGTCGGATCAGTGTGTCTCAGGAAAGCACTAAGAAACCGTGCACAGGAGGAGGACCAAAGCCTGCTGAGGAACATTGTCCAACACACGTGCAAAACAGCACATTTATAACCCAAAACTTGGCAAAGCCAGAGCCAGCACAGACACTGGAGGGTTACCCTGTGGGAAGCGATGGAGAACATCATCAGGGCCTGCAGGAATTCAAGCCCCAGAATATACATTTTTATGCTATGAAACCCATCACAGCACTTTCTCATTCTTGCAAAACCACAGGAATGAAAGAGCTTTCATGGTCACTTGCTTCTCTGTCCAAAAAAGAAAAAAAAATTGTAACCCTCTCCAAAAATGAGCTGCCATACTTGGTAGTTACATTTCCCCATCACGAGCAACACACGGCCTGTGAATGGCATTATTGCTGTTAAACGGGGTCCTGACACATGGAGAATATTTAATGGCAAATATTAAATCCCAAGGCCTCCTTCTTCTGAGACAGACAGAAAAAGACACACACACGGAGTCAAGTTCTTGATAAAATGGCTGCTCTGAGGTTCCTGATGAGAAAAGACACAATTGACCAAAGCATCCTGATTTCCTGCAACACGTTACCGTGTCAAGTAATGACTATGTCCTTGATTTCTCTTGAACCAACCAGGTGGTTCCCTGATGAGCACTCCGTGCCACTTTCCATGCTTTTGCAGAAATAAAAAAAAAAAAATACAGTTCCAGATCTTAAATATTTCCATCTCTTTTTGTTGCACAGCGGTGCTCTCAAGGTGAGTAAAATACTCCTATCTGCTTCTAGGTAAGAGCACTTCAGTTGCCCAACCATCACCATGGAAAGATTCACTAATTTTTATTTTGTTTCCTCTCTGAAGTACTATTGATACAGACTAGAAATACATTCAAGTTCAATAGGCTTGGGGCTCTTAAAAGCAAAACCTCTGAAGTCAAGAAAACAACAGGTCATAAGCTACAGTGGTCAAGAAGTTTCTTTGATTGCCACCATGTAGATGACTGGAGATTGCCTGAGGGTTCACCTATCACTACTAAAACTTTTTGTTACTTCCACTAGCACTTCTTCCAGTAGACATGGATGCCCCCAAAGGTTTTAGGGTCTTTTCAGGGAAGTAGGTACAGGAACCCAGCCTTACCACCACAGCAGGCTCAGGCTGGAGACACCAAGGTTGCTGTCTTGGCCCAACCCCACTCAACAGCAGGCTCAATGTTGCTTTTGTGAGAAAATGTTCGTTTTGTGGAAAAAAAGTCCCCCAACATACTTATTTCCACATCAGATTGGGAGAAATCAAGAGATCAGGATCTAAGAACAGCCACTTCAGGGACTGGAGATCTGGAAGAGGACGTTTCCTTGCACGGCCAAGTCTGTCACTACCTAAGGGCAGTGCTGATACTGCTAACACTGCCTACATTTGACAAACAGCAAGAGAAGCAGCTCGATGGAGGAAACAAAGACTTTCCAGTACCTTATAACACAAGGTGAGGATGCCGTGGGCTGCAATGCAAGAGTTTTCCAAACCCAAGTTGGCAGGACACAGAGCAGAGCTCTGCTCCCAAGTCACCTCTTTTCCCTGGGGGTCGACAAGGTGCATCACAGCCCTCACATCCACAGCTTGATTTTCCAGAGCACTAATCCCAGCCATGGAACAAAGCGGCTTCCTCCTTTCTGCTCTGCATGCCTTATCGTGCCTAATAACATTGGTGTCAGAGGGCAAGGTCCAGCAGCACAACACAGCTGCTGGCAGCCGCCTGGCCAGCCAGAAATACATTAAGCCACCAGTGGTCTATTTGGAGACACAAACGTTTCTGTAAAATGCTCAGCATCTCATCCGCGACGAATCCAAAAAGCTTTCTGCTCCTTACAGTCATGTTCAACTGCCAAAATAAAACCAGTGTGCTTAGCGTGACAACTGACGGTTAACTTGGGAAGATGATACCAGGCCTGACTGCAAAAGGCTGATCTTCCTGAGCACCCTCCGTGCTTATATTTGATCAGCTCCAAAACCAGGCTGTGCTATGGCTGGGGGTGTTCATGGAAGTCTGCTTTGAGGTATAATCCATCTTTTCCTTCCTGAGGTCTGCTAATCTCTCGCCTTTGAGCGCAGCAGGAGAGATAACAACTCAAGCATAAACAGTGAGAAGAAACTCACTTGAGATGCTGAAAATGGCTCTTCAAAATTAGGAAGGTGATAAAGCGGTTGGAAAATGACCATTGCCTGTTTTGCTATAAAGGGAACATTCAGCAGCAGTAATGCTGAATGCAAGCTGGTCCCATGCCAAAAATGGGTCTATGGGATCTGTATATAAATTTCAGGCAACGACTGCAGGGGAAGCAAGGACCTCCAAGCGCAGAGTCAAACTCCGTGTTTATTTTCCTACAAATAGCTCTTGCGTTGTGCTATTGCGACTTAAAAAAACCGGTCAGGAGTTGCTTTCGTGAAGTGGCAACTTGTGCAGCCTTGCCCGCATCACCAAGCAGTCCCACCAAGCTCCGGGTGGAGGCACTGGGGTGGGGGTCTCCAGCCTGAGCTTGCTCCCCGCTACGGCGCATCGCTCAGAGCAGCGCCTGGGAGCATCAGGGCAGTCCCCGAGGATGGGGATTCCCCACTCTGTCCCAGGGATGCTCTTCCAAGGGACTCTTCCTCCATCAACAAGGCTGGTTTTAGACGGCGGAAACAGCCCCCATTCCTCACTTTGCAGCCCAGCTCCCGGACAGGGCAGTCATTAACTCCGTTATTTATTATTGTTCTTATTCTTTCCTTACTCAGCTCACAACCTGCTTTCCTAGGACACCAGATGAGCTTCAACTACTTCACAAATACACTGAGAATATCTGACTTTATGAGACTGGCTAGCACTCTGGGACATCCCTGCCGTGTGCTGCTTTGTGAAGCCTTTTAACTTTCACATCTTTATATCAATATTTAGGGGTTTTAGATTAACTGTTTGTTTTGTTTCCTTTCGGCAAAGCTTGCATTCTCAGAGAACATCCTGTAGCTTCCTAGCCTTTATTTGGATTTCCACAGCATTTTAAAAATAATAATGTAATTTCCCAGCAAAGCCGTTAACATCAATCTCTGACTGAGAAATTAATATACTGAATGTCAGTGTTCCTTTCCACTTCAGTTTTGCCTTGATTTGCAGCTATTTTTACCTTGTTTCCCTTAAGGGCTCGGTGCTTGATAAATACATTTTCATTTTAAAATCCCAAGCAACATTCAGCTTCTATGCCCTTTGCTTTTGGAAGCTACTAACCAGAGAAACCATTCAAAAAAGGAAAGATCCTTAGCTGCCTGCAAACTCTTCCAACATAGGCTTTCATCAAATCTTCCTTAGAAACAGGCTTTTTCTAATGATTAAATACTTTTTGACTAATGAGATCGTACACTGCTCACCACAAATGTTCATGCTATCATAAGCAGAGAAATAATTAAAACCCCCACAGATTTGCAAAGGCACTATGAAAAGTACAACCTAGAAGTTCAGTCAACTCCGACTTTAGCAGCAAAATCTTAGGTATTTCATGTAGAGCAGGTCAAACAAATTAAAGAAGGTTCATCTCATTAGGTACAAATGGATCATGGATATGTTACAGGTGGGACATCTTTTTTTTTGATGTCTAGCAAATATTTGTAGTGAGAAATTAAAAGAGTTACTGGTGCTACTGAAATTCCTACTGAAACATCTTGCATATAGCAAGAATATATAGTTGTCACAAACTGTCTTCAGAAGTAACGTTTTCTGGCTTTTTACCTGAAGTTCAAAGCTGTGTTTATGACCTTTTTTATGCTTTCTGTTAAAGATGTGAAAACACAAGTTCAGCAGGAGATACCTAACATCAAGGGAGCATCCGTGGTATAGACCAGCTTCAGTGAGGGGAGCAAAACCAACAAAACCAGATGCCTTTTTTAAAGTAGGAATTAGTATTTTTCCTCTGGTCAATTTGTTCTTCTTTTGAGCATTTTATGCATCACCTGCTCTCCATATTAGAGCCTGAAAACCGCTAGATAAGCACGCTTTGCTCCCATGAACTACCTTATTCATCAGCCAAGAGATGCTGTGCGTTTTTCAAAGCAAAAGGACAGGGGAGAATTGCTATTCAGAGTCACTCTTTACTACCCAGGTAAAGTTGTGTTTATGCATATAGCAAGAAAAAAAATACCAAGGTGATGGAACCAGCTGTATTATTTTAGAAATTTTATTTTTTTCCCCCCATTTCCAGGCTTAATCCCATGGCAAACCAGCCAGTACGAAAGCCCGGTGCACTCAGATGAACTGGGCCCTGTGGGCATCACACTATATTGTAGCAACTCACCTGGGAAGAGGTTTTTCATCCAGCCTTCAACAACAGCCCAAGGCTGGGTATAAAACCTCTTCATGCCACTTCTCCACTGAAGTCAGGGCCCATTAAATTCCCGAGATCCACAAAGCAGACTTCAAACCGATTTCAGGTCTTTGGCAGACATTTTTCCCATTGTAACTGGACTCTTGCCACTTTAAAAATATATCTGTTTTTTCCCCCCACTATAGTTTAAATCATGGGAAACAACATTCTGAGTGAACCTACACTTGCAGGTGCACATGCTGAGGTATATATTCTGCATCTATCTTTAAAGAGACTATGAAATTCCTTCTCCCACTGAAATTTTCCACTATCCATAAAAACAAGTGTTAGGCAGAAGGGACTCATTGCCCACAAGTAAGATCCCCATCACATTAATTCTACTTACACTGCGGTCACACAAGGCAGGGATATGTTATTCTAAACGGTACCTGCACTAAAGAAGTCTGAGAAGTCCTCAGCCTACTCGGGATTTTGGGGTTGATGCTTGTAATATCTTTCTGCAGAAGAAATTCCAGATCTAAACCACTGTATCTTAGATGTCTAGTAAAGCCTCATATTTTTTTTTTCCAGAGGTCATTTGCATGCAGCTGAAATTCTTCCAACATCTAAAATACCCTGATTTTAGCCGAAAATCAAAGTGTACTTGCATAGTTAATGTGATCACAGTCTTGCCAGCACCTCTGCACTCCCATTTTAATGAGATTTGGTGTCCAGCGCGCTGTCTGCTGCATCTCCGAAAAAAACCATGATCTTCCCAGGATTTTGTATTACAGCTGACTTGTGCTGTGCGATGCATATGCTGCGTTCAACTCATGCACTCCCACTCTAAACCCTGCAGTCTAACTTCCGATTGAGAAGAGCATGCCCATCAGCATCCCATGTCCAGGCCACAAGGGTGCCGTTCACCGTCCAAATGTGTCCTTGTCCTGGACCAAGTCTCCAGAGAAACAACTATTGCTATGTGTTTTCTCAATGGCAGGCTACTAATTTTTTCCTACTCTACGCAGAATATATAGACTTTGCTTCTTTACGGGGATACACTGTCCTGTATGTGTGCTTTGGCTTTAGCTCCTTGAAAGTATGGCAATTCCAGCTGAAGTCAGGCACTGCTTCGATCCGAGCTTGCTCCTGCCCGATGCGCCAGCGGTGCTGCCCCCAGCAAACACACCTCTGCCTTGCAGCCAGACCCCTGTCCTTTTTTCTTTTGCTCTGCCCCTGCCAGTTACTGGTGGCCTCTTTCTCCCAGGTTCACTCTGGGAAGGGAATTGCAAACGGTGGCGGAGAAAACGGGCTGAACTATTCTCACCTCAGCCTTCAACTTGGCAAATTTTTGCAGCTTCTTCCATATTTAAGGAACAACCTTCTGACTGTCTCTTTTCAGCTTTAGTTTGGAATACTTAATCAGAAGACCCCTCCAAACCACCCCTCTAACTCAAAAAAAAATCTCAAGCCCTTGTGTCCTGCTCAGGAGCTTTCCTTCCTTCTTGTTTTCCCTGCAAATGAGAAACATCACAAAGCTTCACTCTTCCCAGATGGGTTCATATTCTACCACTGTCTACAGCAACATCTTAAAACCGGCTTGTTCATCCCAATCCGGAAGACGTGCTCAATGCCCGACAGCTATCTCTCTGCCCCAGTAAAACTTTAAACTTGAGAGAGGAGCTGGAGATGGAAGTGCAATAAGCGGAGCTGACAGTGGACAAGATTGCCCCTCTCTAGTTGCTTTTTCTTTTTCCTCCAACCCCCCTCAAATCAAATCCTTGCAGGGAATAAGTCCATCTAAGGCTAAGTGGAAAACATCCAGCCTTGGTCTGGCAAGCTGAAATTCTTCCAACATCTAAAATACCCTGATTTTAGTGAGCAGTGGCTTTACCTAGCACAGCCTATTGCAGCCTGGTAACTGGTGATGCTTTGCTGGGGGCATTTCCTGTTTCCGTAATTAATATGACGACTTTTCCTCCCCCTGATTCAAGTCCGGTTGCATCTCTAGGATCTGAGAGGAGCCAACCCCATGGCAAATGCAGCATAATCAGTCAGGCACGAGAAGTGAAACCGTTTTGATACTGATAAATAACAGGTAGAGTTACTGAATACCTTGAATATTTTTCCTGGTTTATTATTTAGGACATTCCTGCAAGACAGCTTTTAGAAAGCCAGGGAACCTTTTGCAATTTCAAGATAAACACTTTTATTTTCCGTGCTCTGTCTTATATAGACACTTCATATTCAACAGCATAAAAGTTTCATCGGACATAAAATGAATGAGCCTGCTTACATATGAAAAAAAACCCCTGTGCTATTTCTGGAATACAGTTACTTGTTGATTCCAGAAAAGGTAATAAAAAAAGAAGAAGGGTTTGTTGAGCAAGAGAAATGCAGAGCCAGACTCAAAGGGAAATATGTTTCCTTTGCAAAGTGAGTTTTGCTGTGCTAACCCAAAGTGCCCAGAGGCGAAAAAACCCCCAAAAACCTAGTGGGGAAAAAAAACCCTAGAGGTTTAACTTGTGACAGTGCTGCACCCCAGATAACCAACAGTTTTTGAGGTCTTGTAAGGAGCCACATCCCAGGGACCCCGCTAAATTCTTACAATATTGTCACTTCTTAAAAAAAACCCCAACATTCAGACACATTTGACTGTTCTAAGGTCACAATAAATGTACATGCTACACTTCCATTCGCACTGAAAAGGTCTTCAAAAGTTGTCAAGCATGCTATGAAAAAGCAAGATCCTAACCTTCCCCATGGTTATTACAATTACTAGATGACTAAAAATACTGATTTTTTTTCCCCCTCAACTGTGTTAAATACAGTTTTATAATAGCATTGATTTTTAATATTCTGGTAGGATTTTTGTACCAGCATCTTTCTCTAGAAGGTTTCGGTAACTGTGGAGTAGTTGCAAGGATGGTGCGTTACGGCCTGTAGAAAAGTTAATGGTAAATGACAGATAGAAAGTCTTCAGTTCTCTTGTGGATAGAAAGCGTGCTGCCCACCCCCTGCCTGCTACTGCCAGCAAAAAAACCTAGACAAGCTAATTCATACCCCTAAGAGGCTATTCCATAGGAAAATGCCCGTGAACTTAATTACAAGGCAAAAATTCAGGTCAGGCCATCTGTCCATCATAAGGAACACAAGCAGAAAATATTTACTCCTTAACAGTGACTTTTGTGACATTTCTCACCCGCAAAAGTTGACAGTGTTGTTAACAAAACAAGACAAAACAACACAATCCAGTCACACCTAACTGATTCTGAGAATACGACAAAAATGAAACTACGGCACTTGAGCTCTGACTTCACAGCCATTTTCAGCTCAGAGTTGACGGTCTCCTTCCATATCCACAAGTCAGTCTGTGGTTCTTCCTAGACTGGTGGTGGAGCAGTTACAGAGCAGTAAAATCTTCAGAGATCACATTCATTTGTCAGAAATCAGGTTTCCCCCCCCCATCCTTCAAAAAACCTCAATTATGTTTCCAGCTTGACATACAGAAACAATCCGTTAAGAAAATTAAATTCGGCCACCACCACAACATGCCCTGAAGACCTCCTTGACAAGGAGAAAAAAGAAAAAAAAGAAAAATATAATCATCTAGAGCCAACTACCATTGATTAAACCTTTTTCAAAAAGATATTTAAAAAAAAAATGCAATGTTTTATCTTGAAATCATCCCAACAGTTGAGTCAACCCAAAAGGAATTTCAGGTTTCTTCATTCCACAAGGGAAAAAAAAAAACCCAAAACAAACAAAAAAAAACCCCACGACATACACAATTATTCCAGTTGACCAAAAGTACACATTTTTTTTGTTTCCTGGCTGAACCAGAAAGCGAAGTTTTCCACCCAGCTCTGTCCTCAAGGGCAAGGTTTGCAAGTGGGAGCGAGCTGAATACTTGTGATGATGAGTAAAGCAGAAGAGTGGCCAGCGTGCTGCCGGCTGCCTTGGCTCTGTGCTGACACCCTATAAAAACCTACGTGGAGCAGCAGCAAATCCTAGCACACTTTGGGATGAAATCAGTGGAGTTGGCCCCAACCATACTTTGAATGTAAAGTTATTCTACTTATTGCAGCAATTGGCCTTCGCACATGAATGCTCAAGACCATGTTTGATGACTGCTTTGAAGCAGACCGGAAATTTTTGTGAACTTTTAAAAAAAACTTTTAAAAACTTTTTAAAAGTGAACTTTTCTGGTTGCTGATCCAAAAAGGGTCTAACAATTTGTGCGCTAGCCAGGTCTATTTAGATTAACGAGCTTTTTGTTAGCTCCATTGGAAATCAATGCGTAGGTCCAGAAAGCACCTCCAGAAGTGGTCTTCAGGGCTTCCCAACCTTGTGAAGGGCCTAGGGGCCCTCTGAAGTGCCCTCGTGAAGGACTCCGTCTATTCATGAAGAGCCTCAGTAGAGCCCAGACATTCCCAGGGGTGGTCCACGTACCTTTCTTCTTGCAGGAGCTCAGAGGTTGAACCCCACGGCCCCACTCACCACCTCGATGGAAACTGGGAACCATTTATCCCTGGACCACCCTGTCTGATGTCTGTTGGTGTCCAAAGGACATGGCAGTGACCAAGACTCCACAGCCGCTTTCAGCAACTCACCCCAGCACTGAATTACCTGTGCAGGAGAAATTGTGTAATCTAGAGCAGAGACTGACATAAGACGACCAAAGGCTTATGTCCCCCATCTACCAGGAACAGGACATTTTGCTGCTCTCTATGTATAGGAATATTTGGGGGATTTGAAGCCTTGGCCCACCCCTCCTTTTTCTCCTAGAAAGAGACATTCTTATTCTCCCAGCCCTTTTTATTTTGTTTCGTAGAGTAAGGTTTCTTCTCCGAAATATATTTTGCAAAGATGTACTCCTAAACTTCAAGCTAATACTCATTTGTATGACTGTGCATCCCTTACAGATTCAGATAAATAAAAAAATTGCTATTGAACAGAGCATCGCCGCGCGCTTTTTATATTTCTACCCACAATCTGTTTAAGGAGTCACTCGAGCAATCCCTTAGGCAATGCCATACCAATCATCCTCACCAGGAAACACGGCACCCCTGTTCAAAGACCCAGTGCGTCGGCAGCAGGAAATCTCTGGCGTGGATAGAAAAGAAAGCAAACAGCCTACGGACATACTGCTTTGATCCATTTGTGACCTTTTCACGACAGAATTGACTCGGGCAGACTACGCGTGAATGGGACAAAGCCTTGAGCTTGCTCCAAGCAACAGTTGGCTCCTGTCACCTCCAGAGTTCCCTTTGGATGCTGTTGCTGCTCAACTCTGAAACCTTGTTGGTAAGGAGAGGCCTGACCACTTTGGGTGGACAACAGTGATGCCTCACCCCATCCCAAAATATCAGAGAGATTTTGATTGCTATCTAGAGTAGCTGAAGGTATTCCCATTTAAATCTCACTTTTTTTTTGTAAACTGCCAGAATTTTATGGTCCCAGGAAAAATATTTGTTTACAATCCAAAATCGATACATACATTGCTTAGTGGCAAGATATCTGAACATTTTTTCCCCAGACACACAAATTAGTAATTAAAATATCCAGAAGGCGCCATTTCTAACCAATATCCATGGCTACGTATTATATCAAAATTGTAAATTTGTTACTGAGCACTAGAAAATCTCCAGCAATTTCCAGCTGCGAAAAGTTTTGTGACAAGTTTGGCTGCTTTCAAAGGGGAAAAAAAAGCAGTGCATTACATAAATGTTGCTAGCAAGGTTTGCCAGGAAGGGCGGACATCTCTTATGACATCACCAGCAGAAAGAAATTCTGGAGCAGCCTGATAAGCCATTTTTTTTCCATTGGAAAAAGCGGCTTACGTTGCCAAAGTTGAAACTTTTTCAAAATGTCAAAACTTCAGGGGAGGTAATTTCTTGAGCGCAGGATGATGGCTCCGCTCACAACCAGAGTGGCCAGAAAAGCTTGTAAGGTGGATATCATTTTTATATATTTTAGCTTTTCCAGCCACACCATATCTACTCTGGGCTCCTGCACCATCCCCTCCACCACAGAAATATGAACCGATGCTGTGGTGGGGCGAAGATCCTGCATCACTGTTGCAAAAAGGGCAAGGGCTCTCCAACGCTGCCTACGCCAGAGCTTCTCTCCTCTCTCCCCCTGCATCACTCCACCCTCTTACTCCATCTGGATGCTCCTACCCATGGGACCATCCAGTATTTATCTCCAGGAGATAAAGAGTTGTCAGGGACAAAGGTGTTCTATGAAAAAACAGAGCTGAAAAGGCACTTTTCACTCTGCTAGGGAGAAGCCAAGCCTTCAATTAACAAGTACAATTGGAGCGTATGGATTCAGACCTACACATTAGACCTTATCAAATTCACCGACCTCAGAAAATCCCCCCAAACCCCACTTCTTACATCCCCACAGCTTTGTCCCACTTGCCAATTGCAGCTCACAACAGTAAACCCTTGTTTTATATTTACGGTGAACTTGAAGCAGAGCTAACCTCGATCCCTCTTTCTTGGTCACAGCTTAGACAAAATGCTAGGAACAGACTCTGGAGTGGTGCTGTCAGTTTTTATTTATTTTAAAAAAAACCCCCACCATTTCTCTAGGCGTGGAAACATTTGAAGGTTTAAGCTTGGCCGCAGCTGAAAAGGGTTTGTTTAAAAACACCACTTCAAAATGAATATATTTCCTATACATCACTACGCAGGGCAGCTTCGGGGAGGGTGCTGGCAGCGCTCATTTTAAACAGCAAAGCAAACTGCAACACCCCAAGAGCTAACAGGCCCCCAGATTCGTTAAAAAAAAAAATGCACTTCAAAGGACAAAAAAAATACCCCTTACACCTATGTTGAAGCGACACAGGCCTGCTTAAAGTACTCAGATGAGTCTATTTTTCCACTCTATTATATTAAATATTTACTCTGTTAGTGGTCAGTAGTCACACATCCAAAAATAAACACCACTGCCTTGCATCACAGACCCTGTTTTGTTCGGATTTGGCCTGACGCAGAGGACCAGCCCAGCCACCCACCTGAACTCGGGGACGGCTTGGCAGCCCCCGCTGAGCAACAACGCCGCGATTTTACTGGCCGGATCC
Source organism: Rhinoptilus africanus (assembly GCA_013400135.1). Lineage (NCBI taxonomy): Eukaryota > Metazoa > Chordata > Aves > Charadriiformes > Glareolidae > Rhinoptilus > Rhinoptilus africanus. Next base: position 95,252 of record VXBO01003508.1, read on the forward strand.
AAACCCGAGCCCTCAGGGAAGTTCACATTTAGACCAGATGGAGGGGCCAAGCCTCATGATTTGGACCTGAATGACTTTTTGTAACCTCACAAAGAAGAAAAAAGCCTGCCCGCTTCTGACCCGGGCTCCAACCACGTCTCGCACCCAACACTACCAACCTTACACAACCCAACACAAGCCAACCCTACCCCAGCCTCTGCCAGGAGGACCCTATGCTGCGCCTTCGGGCTCAAGACCACCCACGATCAAAACCAACACACCAGAAAACAGGCCACTGGGCAAACCACCGAGGGTAAGAGAAGAAAGAGGAAAAAAAGAAATACATTTCTTGGCGAGCAGTAATTCCGGTTCTTGGCGCTTTCAGGCTGCTGGACCAGAGACAGGTATCTAAGACTCCATCACTGAGATGTCCTTATTTTGCAGGGCACAGGGTCAGAGTAGCACTTAACACAGTTGGGCATCTCTCCAGTTAATTTTCCCTGTACCTACAGAGCTTGAGGAGCTGATCACCTGTTTGCAGCACCGTGCTTTCCTTTCCCAGTAATACTCAGCACCCATTTGTTATTTCTCATATCCTTCAGGTCACAGGAACTATTTTTACATCACTTCGCAATTCTTCATACCCTTTTTTCCCCCCCGGCTCCTTCCATCCTCAAGGGGATTTGGTACAGGTTGTTGACCCACAGCAAGGGACAGACCATACAGTCCTGATCTACTCCATGGAACCTCTGCCTGAGCAAAACCAGCCAAAGTTAACCTTGATTCATTTTTTCCTGCCACAAGGAAAGCCAGTGACAGAAAAGGGAAAGGTGGCAACAGGCTCTTCATGCAAGGAAGAGCATCCTATCTGTCCTACAGGAGGCTGGACACAATTACACCGCAGGAACTCCACAAGGAATTTCCCAGATAGGACAGATGCGCAGTTTCACCCGCTGGGGTTCTTCTCTCATGCACCAGATGCAACTTTTCAGGTAGTCCCAGGGAGGGAAAACAAAAATTAAAGAATGATCTTGGGCCCTTGCAAAAATGCAAATCAGCAGCACAATAGCAGTGTCAGTGCAAAGAAAACTAAATTTCCCCATCTCTTACTTGCTTCTCTATCCTGCTGGCTAATTAACGGACTCAAGTTTACCTTGGTGTTTGTATTCAGCTCACCCCTAATTTGATGTGCATTATCAAATACCTACCCAAGCAAATAATTTTGCCCCTTCTGCAGAGAAATAGCTGGGCAACAATCACCCCTCTTAGTGCAACACACTGTGAAGTTAAATGATGCTTCCCACTGCCTGTCCTTCCCCTCACTCCACAACAGGGCACTTTTCTTCCCTTCTATTTCTCAATGAATTGATAAACCAGGGACTTACAAAGCCCACGTCAGGACACCAAAGCCTATCACAGACATGATTTCATTCTGAATCATTGGCGACAGTTCTGTTTTATAAGCTTTTGTACTTGATGCTTTAGTGATATCAGACTGTCCCAAGTGCTTTTCTGCAATACCACAACATAATAAAACACGCCTTAATTCAACGTGCTACAGAAACACTTTTCAGAAGAAAGTTATTACGTATAGAAAAGTACAACGAGTCACAGAAACATGACTACCAGAGTGAAATGGGAAATATTCCACGTGCCTGCATTCACTAGGCTGACACAGGAGTTACCAAATGGTCTGTGGGGAAAAACACAAATGGAAAGAAGCAAAAGCCACATGGAAGAAAACAGCATCCCAAACTCTTTGCTCTTGCCTCCCCAGGTGGCCAAAGCTCAGAAGAAGCAAAAGACTCAGCTTAATGGTTAGGTCTGGCTTACAAGTGCCAACCTGCTACTTTAAAAAGTTGTCTAATTTTCCTCCCTGGTCTCCCAGCAGAAGAAAGGTCTCCAAGATCCACCAAAGTATTTTTTTTTTTTAAAGTTATACGTATGTATAACAAGAAATAACCACCAAGCCTTGTTGCCTGCTCTCTCTCCTACCTAGACTTGCCTAGTATTTTATGCAAATTGTTACCATTTCTCCTATCAATGCCCTTATATCCCAAGATCAATACCGCTTTTCCTACCTCCTTTAGTCTATGTGCGTAGTTCACTATTTGCCCCCTCCAAAAAACTAGGAGAGTGGCATTGACCCGGTCTTCTTTACACCTGCACCCAACCACTGGGAGATTTCCCTTTCGCCACCAGCTTTCCCTTATCAAGTAGGATTTTGGACTGACATTAATATTGCCAGCTCCTCATCTCCCAGCTAACTCCTGCTGGCTTGTGTCTGAAGGGGATGTACTCCATCACACGGGCTCACAGGAGGACCAGGAGATAGCCACAATACTTAATGAGAAATCTCTTGCTCCAAACAGAACAAAACCCTCATTCAATGGCCTATTATTTGTCCCTAGAAATGTCTTTTTCCTTAGGAAGGTTTATAGCTACATGGATAAATTGATATTTTCCATTCTCCTCCCTTGGACACACCAACAAACCACATTTTTTCCACTTTGGTTTGTAACATCTGGCAATGGCCATTTCAAGCTATGTTGTGCCGCTTGTGTGGCTGCCCCTCGTTTGAACCTTCGTCCTAAGACAAGCTCCTGAGGATGCTACCAGAATCCTGGAGTTACACATGTATTGGATCCCAGGCACCAAGGTCCATGTGATAGCAAACATCTTTATTTCAACCAATGCTTCAGGATCTCTCCACAGCTCCAAAAAACACCCTCTCTCTCCTGTATTAAAAATACATTATATGCTGTAGGTACCCACGCAGGCTGCAGCATGTTGAGTTCATGCAACCTTGTGCAGGGTGTCCTTCCAAAACAAACAGGCAAATAACTGTGCAAGTTCCGTCTTTTTCATGTCATTTATTTGTCCTGAAATAGAGGGGCGGGGGGAGGGAAAGAAAGGAAACTTTTCTCCTACACACAGACGGCACAAAAAGGTGCTGCAGAATAACTGCATCTGGCCTTTGAGATTAATTATTTGTTTTGTGAACTTCAGTTGCAGCCTGGAGAGAGTTTTGAGTATATTATTTTGACAAGTCCTAACAGCATTAGATTAGTTACTGTCAGTGATTTATACAGTAAATCCAATTATTACTATTCACTCATGTTTAACATAAGCCATTACTATTCGAACATCCTATTACTTTAGAATGTACTTAAAGGTGGAATAAGAGCTGGTTGGGAAGTCAAAGCTTAGAGAAAGCCATTTCCACATCAAATAACTTTAATGTCAACTTACTGCAGAAGGAACAGGGGAAAAATAACCAAAAAGTAAAAACCAGATTTTAACTGTACCTATGTTCCCATGGAATGGAAATATTCACCTCATTTTCAGATCTTAATTTTCATTGTCACAGCTCTCCTATTTCGCCTGTGAAGCACATATTCAGAAGTTTTCTTTTCAAATTAATATTGTTTCCTTCCATTTCAGGAGAGCCGTGACCATTGAGAACGATGAACTAGCTGCCTTTATTTTCGTATGAAGGACAACTTGCCCATAGCTTTTTGCAGGAAGGAATTTATTTTTTTAAGCCTACATTACATAAACCTTAAAAATCTATGAGTTCAAGGTGTGCCTTCATATCCTTCTACTTAAGTAGGAGGACTTTGTTTTGTGAAAAAAAAAGTTATTTTTCATTTCTTACTTCTAAAGTACCTGGTATTATCAGGCCCAAGATAAACCTGTATTTTTCCAAGATGGACTAGTGGTCATACTGTTAGTATCAAGAAACTGCATGAACCAGGGTGGAGGGAGGTCAGGAAGCAGGTTGGGAAATTGTCAGTACAACTAAAAACATCTGAGCATAACTTTCAATTAACTTCCCAAGCATTTGGGTCTACTGACATCTTTTGAAGAATTAATTGCCAAAGGGAAAGACATGCCAGCAGCTACAGAATTAAGACACGCTTCCCATAGCAAGGAGATAAACACATTTTCATAACCAGTGTTGCCACCACCTCCTGTGTTAAAGCACTTTTTTTGCCATTACTTTTTGACACGGATTTTAGAAACCACTACGGAGCAGACAGATTAGGAACAAGCGCGTTTCATGTGCTTGATGGTACACAGTTACCTGCGCTCACGTACAGGACTTGGCTTCTGTGTTATGATTATTCAGGCTGGCGTTACACCAGGGAACAAGAATGGAATTACCAAACTATTATTCCCGCTTGTGATCCCCATCAGAAGCGCTTGCGGAAAGCCCACAAGACTGTAGAAGCCTTATTCACCGCAAAAACCCACACTGTTACAAAAGACATTGGACTTGCAAGCAGGGGAATGGGAGAACATTTATGGACCAGTGTAGTGTCAATATTTGATTAATATCCAAACATTAGCCTTACACAAACACAGCTCATATCAAACCATCATAAATCAAAGGAGTACTTATGACCACGGGTTTATCTTGAAGCCACAGACACACAAAACTTCTATATCTAATTCTATTTTCTTTGGCAGCGGCACGATCCAGTGCCCTCCAGGCACAACATGTGCCGCTGGCAAATCACTGCCACTTCTCTGTGGCATGATCCAATCCAAAATGTCTCAGCCACAACGAGGGGAAAGTGGAAATGCAAGAGCTAAAGACTCCCCAGCCTGAGGGGTGGGGATGCAGAAACCCCAATTGTATCAATTTTTAAAAAGAGTTTATTTTTCACCTGATGTCATTTTTGGAATTGGGACCAAGCGGATGAGCACAAGAAGGACGTGGACCTGTTGGAGTGGGGCCAGAGCACCTTTCCTGTGAAGACAGGCTGAGAGAGTTGGGATTGTTCAGTCTGGAGAAGGGAAGGCTCCAGGGAGACCTCAGAGCCCCTTCCAGTCCCTGGAGGGGGCCCACAGGAAAGCTGGGGAGGGGCTGTTGGCAAGGGCAGGTAGCGACAGGACGAGGGGCAATGGTTTAAACTGGAGCAGGGCAGGGTTAGATGAGCCATGAGGAAGAAGTTCTTTCCCCTGAGGGGGGTGAGACACTGGCCCAGGTTGCCCAGAGAGGGGGTGGAGGCCCCATCCCTGGAGACATCCAAGGCCAGGCTGGATGAGGCTCTGAGCAACCTGCTCTGGTTGAAGATGTCCCTGCTCCCTGCAGGGGGTTGGACTGGATGGGCTTTAGAGGTGCCTTCACACCCAACACATTCTGTGATAGAATGTGTTGGGTTGGAAGGGACCTTTACAAGTCACCCAGTCCAACCCCAACTATATAGTCATCTAGTCCAACCCCCACATACATATGTATATAAACATACATATACACAGGCTGTTTAATCCAATATAAATTCCTTTGCATCCTAGAAGCAATTCTCTACCAGGGTACACTGCAGGCTAATGAAACATAGGATTGTTTTTGGAAACCATTAAGACTTAAATTGAATTTTTTATAATCGTAGACCACAGTAGCGCTGCTGCATGCAAATTTATTCTGGGGAAAGGGAGCATAACGATGTTTATATAGCTATAATAAGCTGTAATAGTGTTTAACACAATCTGTAACTCATGGCTTTTAGTACAAAAACACATGTGCAACCCTCCCTATTAATGTGTGTATGCCCTGTTGAATCTATAGCCTGCCTGGGGAAATTCAAAGTCCTTTTAGCAACAGTCCATTTTTTCCTCCATTTCCAGCAGACCATTCCCCCCGCAGTGGGCATGCCACTAACCAGAGGGCCACTGCACCCAGCTATCCACACACCTGGAGCACAGCACGGTCAGCCTAACGCAGGTATCCCCACCAAACAGAGCAAACAGGAGACTCGGGAGATGTTTTCAGCGCTACCAAGCAAGGGAAGGGCCTTGGCATCACAGATGAACCTACACTACAGCTGAATTATTAATGCTCAACCCCAACACCATTTTTATGGTTTTTCAAGGCTTGAGAAGGCAAATGTTCTTATATCATAGAACACAGCTCCACACAACAAAAGCTAAGATGAAGTCTTGTGTTTCTTAAAGCCCAGCCCTCAGCAACAGTCTGCATATGACTTACAAGGTTATGTGAAAAACACAGGTAGCCTCTGGAAACAAGAACTTACAGAGCAGCCTCCAGAACCATCCCACATCTCCTCCAGGAGGAGGCTCCTGCCCCAACCTCCATCACTGCCCCAACACCCAAAGCCAGGTCAGTCATTTGGAAAGCACATCTGCACCCACAGCTTTTTGCTCTCCCACCTCCCCAAAAAAACCTTCCCCCATCACCTCTCAGTCCAAGAGATCCTCTGCTTTCCTTCCCACCACATTGCTGACACCTCCATGCAAGTTTCTCTCTCCACGTTAAAGCAGGTGTGTCCCTTGGCTGGGTCCAGCCCATTATCTTCTCACCGCTTGGCAGCCAATTTCTCCCAAATCTACTGCATCTGGTCCTCCAGTGAGGACTTGATTGGTCTCACCTGTAGCTCAGCTCCTACGGGTCCATCTCCATGGCCTCCAGGGTCTCCTGCAGATCCAGCCCAGCTGCATGGCCTTGGTTAAAACACCTGAGGAAACTGTCAGGGAGAGTCAAGCGATATAAGGAAGGTAAAAAAGGGGATGTGGTTGAGATGGACCCACTCCCAGCTGAAGGATTCAGAGGAAAAACTCCAATACAGAAAGCTAAGGGGAAAATCTGGGTACTGGAAACATCATTGGGGTTCCCTTCACAGGCATGATGGAGGTGAACCCTTTATGAGAGGCCACGAGGTGAACCTTCCCCACCTGGACAATGACCAGCCAGCAAACTCTCCTCAGCTGTCCTAAGCTGCGTCTATCCGTCTTGCAAAGCCTCTTTGTGCACGATGTAAGCTGCCCAAGCCAAGTATCCCCCTGAAACTCATGTGACTTTGGGGCAACATGGAGCTTAGGAACATCTGCCCACTGTGGCATGTCAAACCATTTCTAACGGACATGGACAATGTCCACTGGAAACCATTGGTGGTTTCCAAAACTATGTCCTCCTGAGTTCCCACTCCCTTCTCCCCTGAGCCTTGTCAGCAATGCTCAAGGAAAGCCCAATGTGGAATTAAAATCTCCCCTACTTCAAAACCTGACCTAGAAATGACTCCCCCACAAAGAGATCCTGGACAGGGCACCCTGCTCTTCCTGAAATCAAAGATGTTTTTAATGGCTTAATTACTATGCTAATGGACAGCTACTGATCCCCAGCCACAGCCAGTGGGACTTGTCACAGCCGAGATGGAGATTTGCCATTAACCCCTCATTAGGCAACCTGGGAAATTTCTTACAGCACTTCCAGGGGAAGCTGGAGGATTGGGCCCACCCTAGGTTTTTTGTGGCAGTAGGTAATTAACACGAAGGAGTGACATCTGCTCAAGTATCATTTTTCTTGAGATGGAAGTGCTTTTCCCTAATCCCACCTGGCAGGCTAAGGGATACCCTCTAACAGGCAACCCACTGCTGGCGTGATTGTGGAAAAGGAAACAATTATGTCTTACTGCTCTTGCGGTTCTCAGCTATGCCTCTTGAGAGGCTTTCAAGGAAAAATAAACACAGATCACGTCTCCTCTTTTGATAACTTTTCCTCTTCTGAGCAAAACCTGCCCCAGAGAGAGGAATCACAGAATGGTAGGGTTGGCAGGGCCCTCTGGAGATCCCCCAGTGCCACCCCCTGCCAGAGCAGGGTCACCCAGAGCAGGGGGCACAGGAACGCCTCCAGGCGGGTTTGGGATGTCTCCAGAGACGGAGACTCCCCCACCTCCCTGGGCAGCCTGGGCCAGGGCTCTGCCACCCTCACGGGAAAGAAGTTCCTCCTCGTGTTTAGGTGGAACTTCCCGTGCTCAAGTTTGTGCCCGTTCCCTCTTGTCCTGTCCCTGGGCACCACTGAGAAGAGCCTGGCCCCATCCTCCTGACACCCGCCCTTTAAGTATTTCTAAGTGTAAGTCACTGCTGCCTTTCCTGCCTAACCTGAGTGTCTTCAAAAAATTATGCTAAAATCCCAACTCCTTTGGCATCTGAACGGCTTTACATGGGTCCTCCATGCCCATACACGTTGTCATGCTTCCCCCACGCCCGTGTGTCAATCCGGTGGAAGCACAGCCAGTTTCTACCCCAACATGGGGCTTGGCAACTGACTTTCCATCCCCAAGACTTCTATTCACACATCTAACCCCACTGACCACCTGCATTTCATCTACCGAGCAGATGACTTTTCCTGCCCAACAAGACTTTCGGGTCTTGCTGACATGTCATCAGACTCCTCTGTTACCTGCACTCAGGTAACATCTCCTGCTCCTCTCTCTCCCTCACAGACTATTTTCGTGACTCCTTTTTAGTGATGGCCACATGAAGGTGCATAACACTTCACTTTTTGGAGTTGATTCGCTCCCCTCACTGTCGTAATTTCAGGGCAGTGGCATTTGTTTGATCGCTGAATTATTTCATATCATTTCCCTGCGGAGTCCGAGGTGCTGGTGTTAAGTCTGAAATCTAGTGTCACCGATGATCAAATCTTACCAATTCTTTATGACAGATGGGATACGATGGTACACTGAGGTCAGAAAAATCCCTTTGATAGGGAAAAAATCTAGTGTTGTATCTGCTCATCACTCCCAACCTCTCTCCAGGAGGTCAGGAGAAGCGGCAGACCCCAAACCTTCCCTGGGTACTGTGCTCAGTGGTAGGTGGTTATAACTGGAGTTACTGGAGTTTGTTTGTTGTTGTTTGTTTTTTTTTTTTTTAAAATATGCTTCAAAATCTGCATTTGAACCCTTGAATTCAGCAGAAAGGTGGGTACAGAGGACAGACATCCCCTTGGGAGTAATCACATTTTTGGAGCCAAGAAAAGGGTGAACGCAGCAGTGCGTCGGTGAAACAGGGGTTGTGCTGAGTGAGGAGAGAGGTGATGCTCGCGATGAGGGAGCAAGGCCCTTGTTATCTACCCACCGCTCAGGAATACCTAATGCTTTTAAAGCTGAGCAAACACTGGTATGGCGCTTTTCCAAACCTGAAGCGTCAGCAACACCTAATCGTAAACGCTTCGTTTAACACGCCTTGAAATGAAGCCCGAGACTGCCTTAAATGTAGTTCAGCGTAGGGAAAGGCTGCTCGTGGGCGTCAGTTTTAGGACTGACAAAACTACAGGCTGTAGTATGGTCATGGTCCAGCATTGAGGTGAGAGACAGCCCCAGCAGGATGCAATTTCAGGGACAGATCCTTATGCTGGGATACCAAACTACTGGAGAGAGTCCAGTGGAGGCTACAAAGATGATCAAGGGGGTGGAGCATCTCTGATGAGGAAAGGCTGAGAGACCTGGGGCTGTTTAGCCTGGAGAAGAGAAGAGTGAGAGGGGATCTCATCAATGGTTATCAATGTCTAAAGGGTGGGTGTCAGGAAGATGGGGCCAGACTCTTTTCAGCGGTGCCCGGAAACAGGACAAGGGGCAACGGGCACAAATTGGAACATTGAAACTTCCATCTCAACATGAAGAAAAACTTTTTTCCTTTGAGGGTGCTGGAGCCCTGGCACAGGCTGCCCAGAGAGGGTGTGGAGTCTCCTTCTCTGGAGATTTCCAAATACAGCCTGGATGTGATCCTGTACAACCTGCTCTCGGCGTGGGGGTTGAACTAGATGATCTCTGAAGGTCCCTTCCAACCCCTGCCATTCTGTGATTCGGCTGTTGCATCAACAAAATGAGGCACGATATCCTGAGGACCACAGTAACTGGATGCTCGGAGGTTGCCACACCTCAAGCCACCCATCTCAGAGACTTGCGGTGCTGAATTTATTTGCATCCTTTTCTAGGTGCAGCAAACCCTCCCCAAAACTTGCATTGGCTTTCCTCCCTGCAAGTATATTTAGTCTTTGCTTGGACGATATTTTCATAGCGATTCCTGCAAACCCATGCTTTGCAGGCTACGTGCACTTAGACCACCAGCAAGAGGGATTTTTAGCTCCTGCCATCTTCCTACAGCAATCCAAAGTCTCCTGTTGAAGCCAGGACTGGCACAAGGCTGTGTCCCTTCTCCCCGCATCTCTGCTGGGGGCAGCAGCGGCAACAGGGATGGATCAGCTAGGAAAACCTTCGGCGCAGAGCGAACGAACCAGCGTCAAAATGGTAGCGTGGGGCCAGCCCACCATCTGACTTCAGCCTTTTGCATTTATTTACAAAAAAATGTGCCTGGGTAGGTGCCGTCGGAGTTGCGGTGACCCAGCTATCTGGTCAAAGGCCCGCAGGGGAGCTGGGAGATAGAGCAGGTTAACGTTTAACCTGTGGGGACTGTAAACCAGCCCCGGGGCTGCTGAACCTTTGGAGTTTGATATGATGATTAGGGAATAACCGGAGTGACACGTCGCAAACTCTCCATAATCAAGGAGACCTTTTTCCCCGGCGGCGATCTCCAAAATTTCTCAGGTATGCGGCTGCTCATCCTACCCTGAAGTTTGGGGTGCGGAGACCGGGACCCTTGTGAAAAAGGGCTTTTGGCTGGGATGGGGAAGGAGCAGTTCTATCGCATGTCCTTCCCCGCACCCAGACGGTGCCCCACCATCAAATTCATGCCTGGGGTGCTGCGCTATACCAGTGGGGCCGGACCGGTGGGACTGGGATCCCCCTGCACCATGCGGCTGGACCCAGGCACCGGCACGACCCCGCATTGCTCGCTTTGGTGTTTTCATGAGCAAGGTGGGGATAGTCGGGCTCTTCGGGGGCCTCAGTGTAATTTCTGCCCAGCAGCGGCAACAAGGACCTTTTTTTACCACTTTCCCCCCCGCCGATCGCTGGCAGTTGCCAGAAAAGCGAAGCCAGACAAGGTGGAGGGGGGAGGAGGGATTTTCCGTGCGATAATTCAGTCTCTATTTGTTAAAGCGCAACTTTCTAGGGCTAATCATTAGAGACCGTTCCAGCCGACTTCTTATTCTTCCTTCTCTTTGCGAAAGGTTGGTCTCCATATCAAAGGCAATCGCTGCTCCTAAAAAATCTCAGTTTTCCCTGATCTCTTCAAACTAGCAGGCTTTCCGCCCAATGCATAATGCTTCTCTTAAGCTATTTTCCCTTGGTGAAATAAGGGGCTCGGGTGGGATCAGGCGCGTGAGGGAGGTTGGCTTCAAAGCATCCGGCACGTGATGCTACAAATAAAACAGAGGGTATGGAGGCTGGGCTCAGCGTTAGGTGCCCTTCATCCTCAGAAAGGGTTTTTTTGGGGCACGTTGTGTGCATTTGGTAACAGAACTGCAAAGGCTGCGCAGGAGGGGAAAGGTGTTTCAAAGAGAGAAGCCACTTCCCAAGCAAAAGAGGCTGAGAAAAAACTTGCCCTGTTATACATGAAATATTTTCCCGAGGCTCATGTGCTGCAAACCATGCAGTGCTTTTCCATCGCTTCGAATTTAAACCACTTTCCTGCAAATACCTACGAGTTCCTACTTTCCGGGGGGATCACCTGGGCTGGAGAAACCCCCTACTCCTTGGAAAGCAAAGGGACTACAGCCTCGTGCTGCGTTGCTCAATCGGACTCCGTCCTGCAGCATGTCTCACCCCAGCAAAGAGCTGGGGGCAGCTCGTGGGGCTTCCAGTGTCTGGTTTTAGGAAGAGTAGGAAGAATGCTTTGTGTTTTGTATATGAATATATGAATATATATTGTTTGGAGACAGGAGGAAGGAAAAAAACCCCAAAATCTTGACAAGCAAGCTGATAACCAAAACAAAACCAGTTTCTCTAGTAACCACCTATTTGTGTTATTTAAAGTTAAAGAGTGAATATACTGACCCAGTCTTTTCAAAAGCTGTTACTCTTGGCAAGGAGAGGCTGCATGGGGGCAAGGGGGGGTGTTCCAGGGCAAAACGGCCTTCGTTAAATGAGTCCAAGTGGCTCAACACATTCAAACACGAAGGGGTATTGATCCGCACAGGATAAACAGGGTTTCGTTATCTCATTCATGGAAACAGTAACCAGGTTTCCCCGAAAGGGCTGCGAAGGGGCTGGCTCAGGGCGCAAAAGCAGTGGGCGAAGAGATTTTGATTTTGTGACCATGATAACTTGGTAGTATTGTTAAAAACTTGGTCAAAAATGAGGATGAAATAGGAACCCCCACCTGGGCAGTTTGCACCCGTGAAGGTCCTAATTTCAATACGAACAAATGAATAAAATGCAACCTCTCCCCCCTTTTATGTTTTCTTTTTAGCATAATGGTCATTATTAACAGCAGCCATCTAAGGATCAAACCCCTGAAAATGACTGAATTCCAGGACAATTATTTCTATTAAGTATGGTTGTTGGGGTTATTTTTTTTTTAAACAGAGCTAAAAATACTGCCTTAATTTGCTGCAGTCATTCACACTTTCCAACAGCAGCCATGGAAGGGCAGTTTTCCCCCTGTTAAGGCGGATTTGCTAATTGATTAATGGCCCAGGGAACAAAGAAGAAGAGAAAGTAATCATGTTTCCCCAGGTCCCGTGACAGCAGTTCTCCTCTCCTCCTTTACCCTTAACGACTAAAAAAACCAGCCCAGCACACCGGCACCGCTGCAAGGACTGAAGTTGTTGCCTGGAATGAGGGGAAAGTGCTGAAATCTCACCAGTTTCAGAAATAAAACATCCCACTCTGATTTGTATCCTGGAAATAGTCTGGATGCACTGATGAATATGGACCCTTGGGTGGAGGAGGTGGGATAGTCCCCTGTCCAACAAGGTGCTTAGACATCCTCAGGCCAAGAGAAGTGGGAGAGAAGCAGGGAGAGAAGAGGTGCTTGGAAACCTGGGGGCTGCAAATCCTGTTTTACTGTGCTTGGGGTTTGTTGTGGTGGGATTTATACCTCTTAAAAGAGAGGTGTGATTTCTGTTTCCATCCCAGGGAAACCCAACTGATGGAGGAAAGTTCTGTAGCAACGAGGTTTATAAATTAGCTGCGAATGACTTTGAGCTGGTAATTAGTAAGAGGGACTTAATTTCTAAAAGTGGGACTATGAAACTGGAACCAGGTGGTGCACTGGGTCATCCACGTGCACGTCCAAGCCCTGAGTGTGCAGCGTTGTCCGTCCTTTCCTCCGATGCTCCTCCTGACTCAGGAGTGGAGAACCTCAGAGTAACTCAAGCTGGAGGTACCCTGAGGTGGGGGTCTCCATCCAGACCTGCTTCCAGCAGGACCAATGCTGGAGCTGCTGCAGGGTGCTGGGGGCCACAGTCCAGGGAAGTCAGGGCATCCCCAGGGATGGACATCCTCCGTTGCTTGCATGGGGAAGGGCTGTTTCCTCGGGCTTTCTTCAAAGACGGAGGTGTGTGAAAGCACTGGGTACAGATTAAGGCCAGATCATACACACAATACACACCCCAAGAGCACGGAATCATGGAATCTTCAGAGTTGGGAGGGACCTCTAGAGATGATCTAGTCCAACCCCCTGCCAAAGCAGGATTGCCCAGAGCACATCACTCAGGGCTGCATCCAGACGGGGCTTGGAAGTCCCCAGAGAAGGGGACTCCACACCCTCCCTGGGCAGCCTGTCCCAGGGCTCTGGCACCCTCACTGTAAGGAAGTTTTTCCTTATATTCGATTGGAACTTCCTCTGTTCCAGCTTGTGCCCATTACCCCTCGTCCTGTTACCGGGAACCACTGTAAAGAGCCTGGCTCCATCCTCCTTCAACCCACCCTTGAGATCCTTGTGAACATCAATAAGGTCTCCCCTCAGCCTTCTCTTCTCCGGGCTTAGGAGTCCCAGCTCTCTCAGCCTTTCCTCCTAAGGGAGATGCTCCAATCCCTCCATCATCTCTGTTGCCCTCCGCTGGACTCTCTCCAGCAGTTCCCTGTCTCTCTTGAACTGGGGAGCCCAGCACTGGACCCAGTATTCCAGTTGTGGCCTCACCAGTGCAGAGCAGAGGGGGAGAATGACCTCCCTTGGCCACACTCTTCCCTCTGCAGCCCAGGATGCCATTGGCCTTTTTGGCAACAAGGGCACATTGCTGGCTCATGGATAATTTACTGTCTACCAGGACCCCCAGATCCTTCTCCTCAGAGCTACTTCCCAGCAGGTCCCCCCCTAACCTATACTGGTGCCTGACATTCTTCCTCCCCAGGGGCAGGACCCTGCACTTGTCCTTGTTGACCCTCATGAGGTTCCTCTCTGCCCAGCTCTCCAGCCTGTCCAGGTCTCTCTGGATGGCAGCACGGCCCTCTGGAGTGTCAGCCACCCCTCCCAGTCTGGTATCATCAGCAAACTTGCTGAGGGTGCACGCTATCCCCTCATCCAGGTCATTAATGAGTATGTTAAATAACACTGGTCCAATTATTGACCCCTGGGGTACACCACTGGTTACAGGCCTCCAACTCGACCCTGCTCCATTAATCACAACCCTCTGAGTCCTGTCACACAGCCACCTCCAACCCACCTCACTGTCCCCTCGTCTAGTCCACACTTCCTGAGTTTCCTAAGGAGGATGTTATGAGAGACAGTGTCAAAAGCCTTGCTGAAGTCAAGGTGGATGACATCTGCTGCTCTGCCCTCATCCAGCTTTCCATCATAGAAAGCCATCAGATTTGTCAGGCGTGATTTGCCCTTGGTAAATCCATGTTGACCACTTCCAATAACTTCCTGCTCCCGAACGTGCTTGGATATCACATCCAGAACGATTCACTCCATCACCTTCCCAGGGACGGAGGTGACACTAACCAGTTTGTGGTTCCCCGGGTCCTCCTTCTTGCCCTTTTGGAAGGCTGGAGTGACTTTGGCCTTCCTCCAGTCCCCAGCCACCTTTCCTGTTCTCCATAACCGCAGGCAGCAACCAATTTTTCTGGCACTTCCCAAATACGCATGGAAGTCTCCAACACCAGATTTCACAGTGGCTGTGATTAATACCTTGCGCAACCTTGAACATTCTTACTCCCTTATTTCTAGTGGATTGCTTGAGCATATCCTGGAGTACATCAATGTCTAGACATGCTGCTCTAGAGCCTAAACAATTTGCAGGATGCTTTACGAGAAGAGCCCAGAAGAGCTCGCCTGATCTTATCTAACGAGGCAGAAGCCAAAGAGGGATATTGCTGCTGCTATAAACGCATCAGCCAGGGAGATGCTCTATTCCCAGCCCCAGCCCCACCACTGGTACTTGCTGCTCAGTGTGAAACCATCACCTGGAGTGAGATGTTACTGGAAATTGCTCCTCCCTGGAGGAGAGGTACAGAGTTGTATGGCATTTAGGGCTCCGCATGCAAATGCATTCAAAGCAGCAGCTGCCGAGACGCCCAGCCTGTAAGGGAAGTGCAGCATGAAATGGTGCAATTTACGGGGGAAGAGGAGGGAGAAAAAAAAGGCTCTTACACTGCTCATCTATCTAGGTCGTGGCTGGGGACAGACTGGAAACCTCATCCGCTATGGAAAGCCGCCGAGGTTTGCCTGGCTGCAGTCCAGCCGCTTTCCCGGCAGGGAGAGGAGATGCTGCCGACGCGGGGCGTTGTGCCTGCCTCTGCGCGCTGGCACACGCGGCAGCCTCCCTGTCGGGAAGCACTGCTACACCTGATAGAAAAAAAAAAATATTATGAAACCCGAGGCAGTCAATATTAGAGATATCTGCATAGTGCGGCAGTCCCAGTTTGTTCCCACCTCTGCTCTGGCCTTTGGGTACGTTAGGATGGTCCAGCTACGAGGGCTAACAGAGACTCCCGGAGCACCGTGCAAATTTGCACTGACCCCAGTGCTGCCATGCGATCGCTCAAACCCCTGATGAAACCGGGATGAAGCAAAAGCAAAATGCAAGAGGCCAAATTTGCAGCTTTTGTCTATAGGGTGCATATAGGGTGTTCTGGCCAGACAGGAGAGGATGCAAAACCAGTTTGGGTTTTAACTAGTTTTTTTTTGAATGACCAGTTTTTCCTTCTCAAGCGTCCAACTTGCTTTTGCCCAGCAGTGTGCTGATTCTGCCCCATGCCGTGCTGAACCCCAGCTCCGGAGGAGCTGGCAGGCACAGGAAGCATGAGAGCCGACGGGTTTTTGCTGCCACCCTCAACAAGGGCAAAACCAAAACAATAATGGGGCTACGGTGGCTGCAGAAAGCACTCATTTTGGAATGAGAGACAGGAGAGAGCTATTGCACGGGACAGTCCATCTCAGCCACTGCATCTTGGTAGTAATTAAAACACCTGGGAGCATGGCAAAAAAAAAAAATCAGAAGAGTCTCACAAACCTCAGCAATAAATAGTTCCAAAATCAGGCATTACAGAGATGTGTCTACTTCCAAGTATTTAAGTTGCGGTCTCTGGAGCTCGGTGTGGCAAAGCCCGAGTAACACAAGGCTGAGATTCTCCAAACACCTGGGCTCATGCCCCATTTTGGCACTAAGAATAATCCATATATTCAACTTTAAAGTACCTGCTTAAGTCCTGCAGGCTACAAAGATATAGGAGCACAGAGCAAGTAATGTCCAAAGGCAAAGTGGCCAGCCTCAAACCGTAGCTCTTGGCTCAGTGAACCCCAAAAGCTGCATGTGTTAATAAAATATTTTTGTGTTAAACAGGTGGTTATTGAAAAAGGCTTTTTCTGTTTTTACAGCATCTTGGCACACTCATAAAACCTGCCATAGTCAGATACGCTGCACCTCCTTACCTGCATTTCTTCATGTGTGATGCTCATGTCATGTGTGCCAAGAGACCTGCTGTACAGTGACATTGTTTAGGGTTCTCTCCCCAAAATTTGGCATCGGCTCAGGGTGCAGCCACAGCAATCCATCCTCCTTCCACCCGTCTGTCTCCTCCTTTGGATCTTCCAGATTTCTCTTCTCCCCCACCCAGTGGCTCCACCACCATCCTGGATTGCCCAGTCCCCCTCATCCCCAGTACACCCACCCTGGCCACTTTTGGTCCTGGTTGCTCTCTGAGCAAGCCTGGGAGTTATCATCGCCTTTTGTTACCTCAACCTTTGTAAAAGTGAAAGCAATTTAAGGCAATAACGATCATTTTGGTTGACAGGATTTCGTCCTACCAGCCCACTGCACATGCCCTGGCTATGAGAGCCCAAGGAGGCAACTGGTTTTCCTCTTGCTGGCGTTCAGCATCAGGCCACCATCACGAGTCCTCAAGCTCAGTGTTGCACCTGCAGACTCTCTTTCTGTGCTTGGCTCGTACAAATGGTTTTTGTACAAGCTCAAAGCTCTACCTGCAGGAAAAATGGGGCAGCCTGAAATTATAGGCAGCAAGCCCACCTTAGAAATGCCCCTTTGCCAGTACGTAACCCAATTCAGGTTCAGATTTCAGCTTTATGGTGTTTTCAACCCAAACCTTAAAAAAATTAATCTTTAATTAGATATGACCTAAAACCACAGCTCTGAATCAAAACATCTGAAACCAAGGATGTCCTAGCCCTGGACCTAGATACAGAACTGACGTTTTCCAGTGTTCTCGATAGGCAAAATCTGGCCCTAAGTCTTGTTTCTCATAAAGTACCAGGCACGACTTGCACAAGGTTCCTTTCCCAGCATCAGCAGGATACAATGGCACGGCACACTCGCTGTTGTGTACTCGGCACAGGATGAGGCATCTTACATGTGTTTCCCTCCTAAGACACACACACTGATGTGTTACAATATCCCTCTGCATCTCCCTGGACTGCTCTCCAAAAATCTGACTGTGGGTTTAAAAGTTGTTTATTTTCATGCAACATATAAGAGGGGGGATATTTTTGCTTTTCCCACCATCTGTGATGTTTTGTTTTGCTTTTATCTCAAAATGACTGATTTAGGAAGAATGATCCTGTTAACTCTCTCAGGAGGGTGGACTTTCTCCTCCTGGCCATATTAATTTATTTAATTTATCTTAAATTTGATTGCAGTGAGCACCCCTAATTAACCTGATTTTTTGCTGATAATCACTCACAATGGAATCAAATCACAAATCCGGGGATGGATTGACCGGCACACAGAAAGAAGCCGCCCTCCGTGCATTAATTCAGCGAACGGGATATAATTTGATCCAGGTAGGAACTCACAGTCACATCCTTTTGTGCGCAGTGTCTGGCTTCATCCTGAAGCGATGCGTTGTACCGGGGGCTTCAGCAGCAAATCTGAACACATGAAGGGCTCCTTGCTCATTCTTCTCTCTGTTTTTCTCTAACGTATGTGCTGCACATAGCTATGTGTGATAGATGCTGTCTATTATGAAGCGGGATCTTGCTTCTCCAGGAATTCTTTGCCCAGTGCCAAACTATGATAAGGGTAGAAAAAAAATACCTGAGCATTGCTAAACGTTGGGAAAGTCGGTATTGCTGTCTCAAAACCATGGCTGCAGTGGTAGCGTAGCAAAGAAAATCCACTAAAAAGAGTTTCAGAAGAGTTTAAGTCTAGAGTTGGCCATAGGCAGTCCAACACGTCACCACCAGATCTGTCTTTTGTACAGATCCTTGCACAAATACAAGTGTATGTGAGGCAGGTGTCTCACCTGCCCAAACACCAAAGGTTTGCTCCCAGTTTCAAGGTCTCCATGTGCAAAGCCTCCTCTGCTTAGGGCAGATGGAGGCTGGGCATGTCCTTCAAAAGCCATCGGAAAAAGTCTTTCTCAGTCAGCATGACCAAAACAAGCTGATTTTTCAAAAGCATTGGGCACTATTATGACCAACCTTGCATCCTGGAAGAAGTGCCTGAAAACCATGAAGTTTAGGCATGTGGGCCTTGAACTTCGCCTTGCTTTGTGTAGCACTAGAGGGCACAACAGCCCAAAGCAAAAACTAAGACTCCTGGGAAAAAGAGTTTTCCTATAGCCCTTAGTCCTGTGTGCGGCCCAGAACCAGGCCAGCAGCTGGGTTTGTCGCCCTTGAGGAGCCTTCCTGCTGTACTTGACCCAGAAGACAACTTCCCTGTGTCTCATATTTACTATGGCTATCTTTATCTGGTCTTCAGTTTTTCATACTGTCATATCTGGCTGTAGCTCTTTCCTAAACCACAGATCTCAAGCCCCAGCACCCACATATCCCCCAACATCTTTTTTCTCCTTACCTTTTCCATTCCAAGCTTCCAAGCTTCCTTTCTTCTTCCTTTTTTTTTTTTTTTTTTTTTTTCCTTCTCCTCCTGATTTCCTTTTCCACGTCTCCTTGGGCTTTTCTTCTAAACTATCTATTGGTGCAGCCAAACACCTTCCTCCCCAGTGCGTGCATGCCAAGGTCTCTCATGGTCTCAGCTTTGTGAAGGGGACAATGAAGTCCTCCTTCCTTCTAGATGCTTTGCCAAGATGAGTTTGTTGAGATGCAGCCTTCAAGTCACAAACAAAGCTAATGCAGATTAAGAGAAGGCTTTATGTCTTGCTGTGGCTCCTCACACGCCACCTCCCACATACATAGACAAAATGAGAAAAAAATTGAACTCTTTGATTGATTCTCTCTCACTTGTCTTAAAGTGGGACAGTAAGACTCCTCTGGCCATTTTCAGACCATTCTTGATGAGCTCAGCATCCCTACAAGTGATCAACAGCTTCTTCCAGCTGACACATGAGTGAAAATCGCAGACGACCGCAACAACACAAAACACAAACATCACTTTTTGTCCTCAGCTAACAAATAGCTCGAGAGATGGGAAAATGCCATGCCAGCAATGTGCTCAGTTCAGCCAAATTGGGGGCAGAAAAATAGCCTGAAAGATCACGGTCTTCCTGTTAGACTTGCTATAAGAATTCATTCATAAATTCAAATGTTCCCATGATTCCACCATTATGCTGAAAACATTCACAAAATGGGAATGAGCACGGATAATCCAGGACCTGTTACAGGCTCAGGAAAACCGAAAAGGCTTGTGGTATATTCTTATGTTCCTGCAAGGATTTTTGTTCTCTTATGTGTTTTAGGCCTTCCTCTTAGGTCAGCCAAATGGGCATTCACTTGCCTGGAATAATCCCAGAGTGGGAAATGACTAGAGAAAGGATCAGAGTGCCAAAAATAGAAAAATCTCCAGAGTCCCAGTTCCCTCTGGGAGCAGGGCATTGTTGCAGGACAGTAGGGAGAGGGAGAGGGAAGGGGAGAAAGGAAGGAAGCAGAAGGGGCGGAAGGGGCGGAAGNCAGACACAGGAAGGATGAATGAAAATAGGAGAGGCAAACAGATGCACACTCACCTGGCTAAAACGTAGCAAAAAGGTCTCCACATCTCTGAGTATCATTTGGGGCCAACACTTGCTTTGTGCCTAAAGGAACTCCTGGGTAGGCAGGCGTCATCTCTTGTCTGTCACATGGCCTCCCACCATCAATGGCCTTCCTCTATGCCCCATATGAGCCTTCTCTGTTATCTCCTCTGGCCAGATCTCTCCTGCTGGGCTCCCTCTGAAGTGCCCGTCACAGTTAGGGAAGGGGCTTCCTTGCTCCTGGATGCAGGCTTTGGGGTAGGTTTTTGGGGTGCACCATTTTTCCCTGTCCATCTCTAGGCCCAGGTCCTCACCACACCTTGTGCCAAGCATTACTACCTCTTCACCAAGCCCAGCTGCTGGCACAAATATCTTTGTTCAAGGGCATTTAGTGGCTCCGGCATCACATGCTGCCAATGATACCTTGGGCTCCATGATTGGCCCCTTTCACTCTGTCCATGTCTCTCTCCAAATTTCTGCCTTCATCCCCAGTTTTCCCCCTATGCTAGCGCTTTCTGAGGTCCAGGTGCCTTCTGCTTTTGGAAAGTCCTTCTGCTTTCATACGTGATCCTTCTAGTAACTTTTCTTTGGTCTGTATTGGAAGCTCTCTGTCAATTACTAAAATAAGAGGCAATATCATTGCTAATAAATGTTTATGATTGGATAAAGAATCATGACAAGTTATACATTTTGCAGGTGTTATATTAAACAGTCCACAACTACCACACATCCCACAGAGATTCAGCTCCCATAGCCAAGAAGACCTGCATTTTCCAAGGAGGTATTTCACTGTGTCCATCTTGGACATGTGAAGTAGAAATTGAGCTGCAGAGCATACACTGGTGCATGTTCTTTAGCAAAACTCAGCTAGGTATGAACCAGACCTTTGTCCAGCACATCATCAGGTACTAACTGGGATATCAAAGCGTTCCAGAAGATATGGCAGTGAGGCAGCCAATGCATACTACGTTATCTCTGATGAATCTGTAGAGTTGCTCCTTGCAGGGAAGGAGGGCGTTACCACTAGTAACGGAGTATGTCTAAAGTGTCATTCCCTCAGAAGGGGTTGGTTACATCCACATTTTAAATCTACAGCTAACCCATCCTTTTCTTTTTCGCCACGGCAGGAAAATGGGCAGAGGAAATATGGGGGCCCACCACCTGGCTGGGATGGTCCTCCGCCAGAAAGAGGGTGTGAGATCTTTATTGGAAAACTGCCCCGAGACCTCTTTGAAGATGAACTTATACCACTGTGTGAAAAAGTAAGACTTGATGGTGGGTAGTTGTATTGCAGAAGTAATTGATGAACAAAGCTGCATTTCAAGGCTGAACTGGCCCAGACTACCCTTGACTTGGTGGAGCTCTGATGCGATATATTCAAGGAAGCACCTGGTCTTGTTTAAACACCTTCCACCTTGCTGCCAAACTTCTCTTTCAGAATCACTTTTCTTTCTATTTGCAGATTGGGAAAATCTACGAAATGAGAATGATGATGGACTTTAACGGCAACAACAGGGGCTATGCCTTTGTGACCTTCTCGAATAAACAGGAGGCAAAGAATGCAATAAAACAACTGAATAATTATGAAATTAGGTAAGAGGGGCAACCACCTTCACATCAACTTTAAAACATATATATTAATCTATTTTCTTAGGTAAGCCATGTTTTTCCTTATTTAGATACCTAAATTTTAAGAGGAAATCACCTGTCTCCCTGTGCATTGCTTTTTGCCATAGAACAAAGGCAATATGTAGGACTCATCAGAGCCAAAATCTTTTGGAGGAATTTTCTTCTTTACAACAAATAATAATCTACCAGCACACTGGAAAAAATATTTTGCTTTGGATCAAATTAACTTTTGCCTAACCATTGCTGTTTATTTCATGTTCCCCTCTGGGCTGTTTTTTGTCGCTTAAATCCTATCCACAGTCTCTCTCATGACCTATACTGCAGATACGTTCTGGGAGACAGAGCGGCTGCAAAAAATGGTGAAATAGGATGGAAACCAATTGGCAAAACAGTTACATTTCCTAATAGATAGGAACAGAGAAAGCTTTCATGTTTGTGAATAAAAATTGGGAACAAAATACCCAGAAATCAACAACATATGTGCCCGTCAAGATGTTTTGTTTTGATTTCAACTGCGTTTAATGTTTTTTGCCAGTTCAAAGTGGGATGAGTAGATGCCTTTGCTTAGAAGCATTTTGAGATAAACCATTCTGGTGAATTTGAGACTCTAATTTAAAAAAGAAAAAGAAAAAAAAAAGAAACTATGGGTTGTAAATTGCTTTACTAGCAACCCTAAGGATGAGCAGGTCACAAGGCACAGAGGGAGGGCTTGGAAACATGATTTGTATCAGAGGCTGGAGGGTCTTAAAGATCAGGCTTCATCCACCTCCACCTCCTCTGCTTACTTCCCTTGTTCCAAAGACCCCTCTAAAGAAGTTTTTTAACTTCTCAAGACCTGCAAAAGGTGCTTGGACCACAAAGAGGTGAGCAAAGTGCATATAAGGAAATTTTTACTTTGGGGTCTGCACAACAGCCAGCATCAGTAAGCCCCCTGATGGTGTCTTTCCCATGACAAGGGATTTTCATTCCCCAAAACCTCAGTATGAAGCCCAATGGTAACCAGGAAGCTACAAGTCACCGGTGGGCACAACGAATCCTGGCTTATACTGGTGGCAACACAAGAGTCACTGCTGTGACCGTGGGTGGTAGGTACAGTTGCCTGGTAGCAGATATTTTTGCAAAGAGAAAAAGGGAGAATCCCGGGAAGCAAAAGCAAAATTTGGCTTTGGTTTCCCTCTGATCTTAAGTCCTTAATTTCAACTGTCCTGCTTAACTTTGATGTCAAATTTAACGGTGTCAGCCTTCACGTTAGATATTGTATTGAGCAAGATGAGCAAGACCATCTGAACGTCCCAAGCAACGTATGCTGCAGGAGCAGGAGCTGTTTTGTTTGACCTTGTGTTTCGGAACAAGAGGGGGGCTTTACTTTAATTTTTTCCTCTCTTTGAGAACTGATCCCGACTCCTGACAAACCAGCAATATTGTTCATACGCAGGAATGGGCGCCTCCTCGGAGTCTGTGCCAGCGTGGACAACTGCCGCCTGTTTGTGGGGGGGATCCCCAAAACGAAGAAGAGGGAGGAAATCTTAGCAGAGATGAAGAAAGTCACGGACGGAGTTGTGGACGTCATTGTCTACCCTAGCGCGGCTGATAAAACCAAAAACCGGGGTTTTGCTTTTGTGGAATATGAAAGCCATCGGGCAGCAGCCATGGCCAGGAGAAAATTGCTCCCAGGTTGGTACAGATGGTGAGGGTGGCTTCATCTCTGGGGTCACCTATGTACATGTTGTGCTGCAATGAGACTGAAGTCTCCAGAGGACTCAGTACCCAAGGAAGTGAACGCTGCTGGGTTTTCTCCTCTCGGCTGATAGAGACACTGAGAACAAGGAGGGACCCCAATACACCATGGCTGACCAACGGGGTCCCCCCAGCTCTGGGGTGTAGGGTGGACGATTCACTACAGATTCTATTTAGCACCATGCTCATTATCCATGCTCTTTATTTAGGAGCTGGAATTCATTAAAAATAGAACTAGATGGATTTAGCTGTGTGTATCCATATGCATACATAGCTCTGTTACAGGATATGTATTATCCTGTGGTTATCTTGGGTTATATATAAAATATAGCCTCATTTATAGGCTCTCTCAGAGACCATCACTCAGGAAAGCATCCAAGAACATATTCAGCCTTGACAATATACTGAGGATGTTCCTGAAAATGGGTATTTTCCGTGTGGGAAGAGAACTTCAAATGAAGAACTGCTTTAGAATTTAAACAATATAAACAATAAGTCTGTGCAATTGAGCACTGGGGGACATTGAAAGACC
This sequence comes from Rhinoptilus africanus, assembly GCA_013400135.1. Taxonomy (NCBI): domain Eukaryota; kingdom Metazoa; phylum Chordata; class Aves; order Charadriiformes; family Glareolidae; genus Rhinoptilus; species Rhinoptilus africanus. The sequence continues at coordinate 119,144 of VXBO01003508.1, forward strand.
AGCGTGAAGCAGAGACAAGTTTGGCAGGTGTTAGATGAAGGAGTTACTTAACATGAAGTGCATTTGCAGTGATTTCACCAATTTTCTCATGCTATCTTATGCTCGGCATCTCCCGCACTGCTTTATTTTACCCAGCTCACTTGCTGGTGAAAGAACCCCAGTAAACCTTCTGTTCTGAGACTTGTTTAAAAGCCACCAGCCTTCTTTCACTGTTTCTATAGGACAGCCTGTGAAACACCACGAGTCATTTTAATCCTTTTTCCTTATGGTAAAAAAAGGAGCATGATTTGGAGCACTAAGTACACTTAGCTATTGTGGGATGTCTCACAATATTTTTCCTTTTATTCTGCATTTTCTGTGTCAGTTTAGCATCTCTCTAGTTGTGGGAGTACACTCAGTTGGTCTGTGCTTCAGCACAACTTCTTCCCGGTTTCTATATCCAGAGTGAAGGAAGGAGCAGGCACAGCCACAGCTGCCAAAAGGCAGCCTTGAGGGAGCAGAGCACTTGAAATCCTGAGCAAAGACAGCGAGACAGATGGGAATGAGCACGTAGCCCTGAACAGACATGTGCAATGCGCTAGTGATTTCCAATTTAGGGACCTCTCAGTAAACAGTTTGGGGACTTTTCAAAGGCCTGAGCAGGAGCCAGAGTCTTCTGATGTTGCAAACATACGGGAGGAACTTGAAAAAAGTTTCAAGCCAGAACTGAATGTGTCTCCAGCTGATGCATTGGATGAATGTGAGACCGAATATCGTTATCGAGACGCTTCCTTTACTCTGAGCCTCGCTGCTCTTCTGAGGCAGCTTTGTAGAAGAAACAGAAATGCTGAGAAGGAAAGATGCTTTTTACGAAAACTTTGTTCTCCTAGTTAAACAAGGTGGTGGAGGAAGACTGGGTTTTAGCAAGAGGACAGTGCAGGCACCAAGTTTAGCTCCTTGCTGCAAGTCAACAAGGCCATTATTTCCACTATCGAACAGAAAACAGTCATTCAGAAAGGGGCACACGGTCTTTCATTTCAGCTGTCTGCCATTAGCAGCCATCTCTCTATTTCTGGTCACTAACAGCTCGAGTCAGACTTGGGCGGCGCTGAAAGCTGAATATGAGCTCAACCTCGCCCCACAAATCACGGCTCATTCATGAGCCTTCATAGCAGGGAGCAGCCTCTTTCCATTTAGTTCATTAATTTTCACTTCCAGTGTAGAAAAACAGGTCCCCAAATTCTACCCTCTCCCTCTAATTTTATGTATTTTGGAGCTTCTGTCCCATCTGAGATGGGCTATCCAAGCGGAGATGCAAGATAGGATGCCTTGTTTTAGATTTCTCCAAAAATGTTTTGCAGGATTCTCATTTCTCCTCTACCGGCATAGGCAGCCCTGGGTTTCTTCCATGTTTTAGTGCATAATTAAGGCCTCAGAGGATCCAATCTTTATGTCATAAAGATCAGAGAAAAAGAAAGAAAAAAACACAGAAAGATCCACTTAGTCTTTGGGGGACATTTGCAGAAGAGGCAGACATTTTATTTCATTATTTAGAAGGAATATCTAGCACTTACCATGCTGCTAAGACAGAAAATGGTCCTTACTGTACATCCAAAGGACTAGCTGCTGGGCTGATTTAAATTGCTGGAGAAAAAGTTGGCCACAGATGGAGCACATGAAATCTGCGGCCCTAGATATTCATGAGTAGCCAGATGTCAACCACTCCTGAAAAGAAAATGGAGGAAGATCTCCCTGCAAGATGTACAGAAGGATCAGGGAAGAAAAAGAGGAGGAAAGAGGTATCCTTGCTGCCTGAAGACGGGAGGTGGAGAAACCACCACTGCATAGAGGTCCCTCTGCCTTACCCGGTGTCCTGCTGCTCATCGCTATGATGTCCATAGGTTTGAGACAAGGCTGTGGCAGTCAGTTTTCCTTACTTATTAAACATCGTTAATTGATCAATCAATTACTAAATGAATTAGGTTACTCAAAGCAAATTATTACGGGCCTCAGTGTGGCAACTTGGTGACACCATCGCCTTTAACTACCTCTTTATTTGCTTTTTTTATTCTCTGCCCCTCAGCAGCTTGTTCCAGTGTTTACAGAGCCCATGGTCTTTTCCTCCACACCCAAACCCTGTTTTATACGTCATTATTTTTTGTGTCCCTCCTTTCTACTACTTCTGCTGCACCTTCACCCAGCAGGGACCACACAGCTTCAAATACTTGCACAAAGAGACATCCTTGCTTTTATTATTTCACTTCATGGAGCTAGGATTTCGGGATCCCTCTCCTATTATCCAGAGAAAGAAACTTTTGCAGCCAAGAGGGATCTTTATAAGTTCATTTAAATATTTCCCTTTGGAGAGCACTCCAGGGAACACAGATGTTTGTGAGTCACGCCTTATTTTCTTTTCTTTAATTCTGGACGCTGCATTTCTGCAAGCATCTAAGGTATTATGGGGAGCATGCTGAAGGTGTGACCATCTGCTTTTGGAAGCAAGCTAAGGAAGCAGCCATGCTTGGAGCTAGAAAGGCTTTTCTCAGCCCTATTTGTAGAATTGGCTTATTCTACTGTTCATACTGCTCGTGAAATAGTCTCCGAGCAGAAGTGAGAGGAACCAAAGCCTCTTTGACACTGACTATGCCAATCCCTTTAAAGGACGGATCCAGCTGTGGGGACACCCTATCGCTGTTGACTGGGCAGAACCAGAAGTGGAGGTGGATGAAGACACCATGTCATCAGTAAAAATTCTTTACGTGAGGAACCTCATGCTGTCAACCACTGAAGAGACCATAGAAAAGGAGTTCAACAACATCAAACCAGGTAGGAACCCACTGACGCGGTAGCTCCTAAATAAGTACTGCTACTGCAAACGGAAATATTTCTCCATTCATAAAATGCCAAAAAGATAAAAATAACTGGTTTTTCTGCTGTAAAATGTTCATGTGTAATGCCACAAAAATTGTCATTAGGCTGAAGGCTCCTACCCAACATGCACATCGTGTCATCCCATTAAGGGCTGCTTAATTTCCAGCTAACAACACTACTAACCTTTTTAAGTTGATTGGCAACTGGAAGAGATCCAAAACGCTGCATGAGAAGGCCTGAGTCATAAAAATGATTTTGAATCATTTTGGTCTTCCTTAAAAAGAGAGAGCTGGTGAAACAGCTGGGTGTTTCGGCGTTCTTCTTCCATGGCAAGGGCTGATGATAGAAACAGAGAGGTTAAATACAAATGCTTTTTATGTAATCTGATTTGATTCTGAATTCTATCATTTTCATACAAAAATACCTCACATTATTTTGTAAATTTGCGAATAATCAGTGCTTATCATTTAACACAGAATATGATGCTATTCCTTTGTGGTGTATATTGCACGTCCTTAGGGTGAGATTTTTCAAAAAGACAGTAAGTTTGTTGGGAATAAAACTCCTGCTGGCTTTCAAAGATTTTACTTCTGAGTTGCTCCAGCTTTAGGAAATTCCACCCAAAACCAACAAAGTAAAAATAACCCATTTCTGCAGCTCTCCAAGCCACACAGTCCACCAGGCATTAGTAACTTATGCTTGGCTATGTGAAATCCCCTTTCATCTTGTTCCTATTAACTTCCTTCTATTAATTTTTTAAAATACACTACAGAGTTCCATTTTTCCCTCACTAACTTTTCATTTCTGCTCTATACATTTCTTTTTTTTTGTACTAGGTTGTGATGCAAAGGTCTTTATGAGGTGTCTTTTCTCTCCTAGTGTTTCTGGCTAATACTAATACTAATAAATACTAATAAATACTAACACTAATACAGCCACCATCAAGCTGCTAGAGATCACATTTTACCTGACCTAAACATGTATCACCCCACTCTTAACTGTTTCCTCCTTTTATTTACCTAGTTTTTCTCCCGAATGTTGAACTGCTTGTACTTCCCAGAAACATATACCCCTTTGAACACTTTGGTAACAGTCATCCTCTTTGCTCCTAAAACAAGTGTACAACAACAGAAGATCTGTATTATCTTTAATTTTCCTTTCATAGCTGGATCATTTTACTTCTCATGCTGGAAGTTCTTTTTATTTTTTTAAATGGACAGCTTTATTTATTGTGGCTAAAATCAGGCACACCATTCTGTGTGCCCTGCTTTCAAAAAAATGCGCATCAGAGCAGCAAAACCTGAGCAAATGCAGTCTAAGTTATAGTGAGATTACAACCAAAAAAGTCAGCAGGGGTCTGAAATGATTCACTTCTCCTTGGTTATCTGCCTTATTCATTACATCGCATTTTAGTGTTATTTGCCTGAAGTGTACATTTGATCCAGGGCATTAAGAACCTGTTTTGACAATAACAAGTCATCCAATAAAAAATGATCCTAACGAGAGGAGTTACGATCCAGAGGTCCCCACAGCAGAGCAATTACCACATCGCTACAGGCTCCACAGACACTACCAGGAATGCTGCTTTTGCCTCTCAAGTTGTAATATAGTACAAGTATCACCCCTTAAACCTGTGCCAAATTCAATGCCTGCTGACTTCTATAGATGTATGCATCACTTGTGTCACTGAAAAGCCCTGCTCTTGCTTCCCAGAGATTTTAGCAAAAAATCCTCATCCCTGGAAAAGTTTCCAGCAGGAAGGTCATGCTCTTCAAAAGTACCGACGGGGACAATATTCCCCCTGTAATGTCACATGGACAGTCTCTACATGGAGATGACCCGAGGGCGGGTATGACATTGCTTTGCCCCAGCAGAGGCAGAAGCTGGGAAGAGCAGGATTTTTGGCTCAGGCAAGGATCAGTAACAAAGCGCTCTCTCAAAGGGGCAGAAGGGGGATTTTCAAAACACAGAGAGTTCATTAAAGCCTTGACTTGAAAACAAGGCATCAGCATATAACTCCCATAACTTCACGCTTAGAAAATCACTCTCCAATCCCGGAAGGACACGAAGTGCTACTTACTGTTCTGGTGTCATTTTGAAGACGTGCAAGCCGCTCAGGTTATAGGCTGGGACAAGCTTCATTTAGCCCGCTGGATCTCCTAACGACTCCCCCTGAACTCCAAAGAAATATATTTTCTCCTGCAGTTATTTAAGTAAGTGCTTTTTGTGGCAATATGACATTTCCCTGTGCACCTGTTCAGCTTTAAAGGGTAAGAAGCCAACAGAAGAGTCGTTCAGCATATATTTCTAAAGGATATGTTTGGGGGGGTTACAGTTTTGGTGGCTGACGATGTGCTTCCCAACCCACAGGAGCGGAGAAGATGAACAATTAGATAAGGAAAGGCAGATTTTTAAAGCTTGTGACCACAGGGAAGGGGACCAATGCGGTTATTTTGGAGACAAACGTACTAATGCTGAGTATCTCAGTGCTGAGAAGTTCCTGGCGGCAGAGCAGCTGACAAGGGGAAAGGAAAGGACGGATGTAGAAGAGAAGAATAAGAAATCATTTACATTTGAATTATTTTGGGTAATGACAGAGGTGTAAGAAAGATTCGGGCTGGAGGTACCAGGATGGAGGTCTCCAGCCCAACCCTGCTCCCAACGGGGCCAACATCACACCTGCAGCAGGCTGGTCATCTACCTGTCCAGGCAAGTCAGGGTATCCCTGGGGATGGGAATCCCGCACCACCTGGGGCCCCATCCCATGGATGCCCCACTCACGCAGGAAAGGCTGTTTCTTAGGGCCAAACCTGCTGCCCCATCAGTCCCACCCCGTCCCCACAACTGGGTGCTCATTCTTGCTGAACATCCTGAGTCGATGGTTAAGAGAAAATCCTCCTTGTTTTATGGCAGAAGCATCAGCTTTTCTCAAGCTGCCTCTGAGTAACACGTATGATGGACGTATGACACCATGGAGATGGCAATCACATGGTGACATTACCTGTAGCTCATCAAATCTTGGGCTGTTGCGTGTCCTGCTCGGCCATCTGGTCTCGGTGGTCTGTCACAGAAGGGAGACAAAAGACCAAAGGTAGTAGTGTCCAACAGAGCATTTCGGACAGGAGAAAATCACTGCAGTTTAGTGGGAAACTTACTGGTGTCTGACTCCGAATACTTCCAGTTTGCCTTGAAATGCTACAACCATTATATATTTACTTTCCCATGGCATATACATCGTAAGAGGTAAGAAGACACTGTCGTCTTGTTCTTTTACCTTTGATCAGCATTTGTCCTCCAAGGGCTCATAACCCACCACAGTTGCTCTTTTAGATCTGTATTTTCCAATGAATACCTGTTTCCAACTAATATTTCAATGTTTTCTGCAGGTGCAGTAGAGAGAGTAAAGAAAATTAGAGACTACGCCTTTGTGCACTTTAATAAAAGAGAATATGCGGTGGAAGCTATGAAAGCCTTGAATGGGAAGGTAAAGCTGCTGTAAATGTTACTTCTTGGGGCTTATGTGCAGTATATTAAGAGCCGTAGATGTCATCTACCTTAACTTCAGCAAGGCTTTTGACACTGTCTCCCGTAACATCCTCATTAGGAAGCTGAGGAAGTATGGGCTAGATGAGGTGACGGTGAGGTGGATGGAGAGCTGGCTGTGACAGAACTCAGAGGGTTGTGATCAGCGGCACCAAGTCTAGTTGGAGGCCTGTCACCAGTGGCGTCCCCCAGGGGTCAATACTTGGTCAAATTTTGTTCAATATATTCATTAATGACCTGGATGAGGGGACAGAGTGCACCCTCAGCACGTTTGCTGATGACACCAGACTGGGAGGGGTGGCTGACACCCCAGAGGGC
>VXBO01003508.1:133458-181331 GCA_013400135.1 Rhinoptilus africanus
CTCTGCCCCAAGCCTGTAGCACTGCACAGGGTTGTTGCAATGCATCCATGAAAGTTAGAATCTGATCCCAACTCTCACCACTCCCAGGTTTTAAACGGGAATTCATACTCAACAGCTTTTGAAACTGCCCAAAACAGCTTGGGAAGTCATGGAAAACACAGGCTGGGAGCAGGAATCCAACTCGCCGGCATTACCTTTACTGTGCTCTCCAACATGACTGTTATTCTGATGTAGTGGGAGCAAAGCATGCCAAACTGCACATGAGGAATGCATTAGTCAGTACTATTGAGTTGTTTGGAGTGTCTCAAGGATGGATTTAAAAAAAAAAAATAAAAAAATCTATCCGGCTTCCTGCCACAAGAGTCCGCAAAAGCCACAGAAAAATCAATTTGTCTGGGTTTGTGCAGGCTTCCGCAGCGTGGAAACCAAATGGGCTCTTTATTGAATCCAGTTTCCACTTACTGCTTAATTATAATCTCTCCTTTTTCTTTCATCCACCCTTATTTGTTTGCCTTGGAAGCTCAGCAAATTGACAGACATTAAACTTTCTGCTTGCAACACACACTAGTCCTTGATCGGGGCTTGCTGAAGTCCAGCTCAGCTCAGGCCATGCCAGGTAGCAGCTCGTTTTTCTTATGACGGTGGCAGCTATGCTTTAAACGACATATTTCTCAATTCCTAGTTGAAAGGTTACACCTTGCTTTGCTGATGCAGAGAAGATACTTTGAGCAGCCACAATACTCAAATTACAGCAAATTTCTCATGGTTTCCCCTAAGGTGACTCCTCCCATGAGACAACGTGATCTCAGTGTTGCCCAGTATCTCCATTCCTCGCACTGGGAAGACCTCGGCTCTGACTGACCTGAAGTTGTTCCCATTGCCCAGCTGCTCAGTCAGAGATTTTGGACCCTGGGAGATGTAGTTTGTCAGCAGAGCCTGGTCCAGCAGAGCCAAGCGTTCCCCAGCTGCTCTTCCCCAATTTGGGCTTTGTCTTAATTCGATTCTTTCACAACAAAATATTGTGGTCTGGTCAAAAAGCTGCTATCCCCTGCTTTCAGACAAATCAGCCCCAAACGATGTTTGTTTTCCCAGTGATTCATTTTAAATCAGCAAAGCTAACGTTTTCCCATGGAAAATACTGAAGTGTTGAAACCACATTTTCCATTAGAAACCGATGGGAAAAAAAAAAAAAAATCCTGTTTACTGAATATTTTCTCCTCCATATTGCATAGAGGGACTTTCCCTCCTCTCTAATGTGGCTGTCCTGAATTTTATGTATTTTGACTGTGAAAGGTATCGGAACCATATTGTCCCTATGAAACCTGCCCAGATTTCCTCTATATTACCTCATTTCCTTGCCCTCCTCACGTCATGCACTGGGGGGGACGTGTACAGAGCACCATTAACACCTTCTTAGCTCAGAAATAATTGAAACCTAAGGAAAAGACATTCAGCAGAGAGGGGCATTTCTCAAGTAGTGTGTTTAACAACTAATAGGTGAGAAATTCAGTTCTTTTCCAGCTTCTTTTTATTACCTTTAACGTGGAGAAAAAATATGCCAGAAATGACCTATTTAATTAGATTATTCCCATTAAGAAACTCATTGCTCCCTATGTCATTCCCATTGACAGCAAAGCCGTGTCATCAAAAACTATCAGGCAACGGCAAGTTTTGAACATCTTTTCATTAATCTGAATTTTTTTTCCCCTCCCTTCCACTGCAGGATATACCATTGCTAACGCAGCCGCGACGGTCACAGCCACCCAGCTCAAACAAGCGGTGACTATGGGACAAGATTTAGCGACGTACGCAGCCTACGAAGCCTACCCGGCCTTCGCAGTGGCTGCACGCAGCGATGGCTACGGAGCATTTTAATCCTGCCTTTATTTAATCAAGTTCCCTTAAACGGAGCACAGGCAGGAAAAAAAAAAAAAAAAAATCTCAGTCTGGTAATTCTTACACCCTCATGATTTTAACCTAATCTGTCGCCTAAAGTTAGATTTTTCGTCGGAGTTTCACTCTTGTAGTTCTTTAGTTTCATAAACAGGATATCAGGGGGAGAAAGGAGAAATGAAGAAAAAAAAAAATTACTCAAAATCAAACTTTCACACTAGAAAGCAAAATCTCAGCCCAGAAAATGAGTGGTTCTCAGGTGTGTGTATATACATACATACATATATATATATATATATGTATATATACATACACACCATTGTGTGTGTGTTTACAAGCAACAACCTGTGCTGAAAGCAGCTGGTCCTGTGGGCACTGTGACACGGTACCGGGGAAGGATGTGCATCAGGAGTTCTCCTCTGTTCACCCCAAAATTTCCTCGAGCCAAGCCAGAGCAGTGAGTAAAATGAAAAGCTGCCCTTTGGTCTCCGGTTTGCCTCTTATTACCTCCAAGCATCCCGTGCCACCAGCGCTGTGGGGATGTGTTCAGGCATCTCAAGTGTCTTTTGAATTCATTCTGGCACAGCTAAGGGAAAAAGACATTTATCATAAGCCGCTCTGCCCAGATTAACAGGGTAGTTTGCACGCTCTTGAATGCTAATTTGATTTTTAAAGCAGGAGGCAAGCATTCAACAGAGTTTTCCCTCTTACTTTGGTGCTTCCCAGCCATACCTGCAAGTCACAAAACAGCAAATAACGGTGCATTTTCTCCATCTCCCATCAAATGGTGCGTGCAGTGAAAGATAAGAAAACTTTTAGGACTATGAAATTTGAGGACCAAAAAAGTGCTATTCATTAGGGACAATCATCTACTTAATTAGAGCACAAAAGCTCATAGCTATGGCCCAGTAATAACAGATAACAGGGACCTCTACAGGAATAAAATTTTACACAAGAAGCGTTTTCGACAGGGTGGAAAGAGCCCTGCCTGGCTATCAATGCTGCTTTACACATTAAAGCAAGGCTGCTGCGAGTCTTGCAAAAATTAATTTTTTGTGCAAGTGGAAGAGGGTTCACACCAAAGGTAAAGACACCTCTTGGAGAGCACCGGTGGTATTGCGTTTGAATGCCTTGGGGATGCTGAGAGCATCCTTTGGTTTACAGCAGGAGGGCATTATCCATTCACTTTTGCCATTGGATTGGTGCTCTAGAGATATAAGAGAAACCCAGTGGTAGATAACTACAGCAGACAGGTTAATCCTTTATAATATACCCTATAGATCAATGCACACTAAGAAAACCTGAATCTGCTCAGTCTAGGACCAAAAAGAAAACCCTGCTTCGGGGAGAATTTACAATTGAGTTGACGATGCCCATCAATTCCAATAGACCTGGCCCCAGATTTTTCATCTGGTCTAGATGATGTCATGTGGCACTGTATGAGCCGTTTCAAGAGGAGCTTTTCCAACGCATCCCCAAAGCTGCATAAAGCACAGTGGTCTGTGACAAGGTGTTGACTACCAGGAGATAAGTGTTTTCTCTTCTCATGCTGCATCTGACTCGATTTCACTAGGAACGGAACAAAACCACACAAGCTGTATAGTTTGCAGTCCTATTAGACCCTTTCTATTTATAAAGTAGTTCACTAGGGTGATCCTAAAGGTATTACAAGCCCTCTGTGGTTGCTGTTTGCCACGCTTGGCTTTGCAGAAAATGACAAACCTGTTCACAGAGGGCAAAATAACCGAGAGTGTTATAGGTATCATGGCTTTATTTTCTCTTCTGTCTATGTCTTTTAAGTCATGTGTGGCTGCCAACGAGTAACATATCCATGAGCGTCTCTCTCTCTCTCTCCAAGACTACTGTTGGCAGAAAGTGTTTCTCACTTTCCATGTTCATTAACTTTAGTCTGCTTTTTCAGCTATTTATATAAGTTCAGAAAGATGTCAAAGAAAAGGGCAAGAAGCAGTATTAAAAAGTGTGTGCATGAAGCACTTATTTTTGTACACGTAGTACAATATTTGTATAGAGTTTTAACACTACGAAGTGTAGCGAAAAAAATCACACTGTCCATTTACTGGAGGACAATCACGTATGTCTAAATGGAATAAAGGGAAAATGGCACCTCAATCATCCGTTACAAGGAAATTATAACCATGATTAAATTCTGTTAAGCAAGTCTGTAATTCTAGAGTAATCCAAGGACATTGACTGGACTTTGAAATATCATTAAAACTTTTTAAACCAACATACACGCCTCAGTCCTTTTCTGACCAAAGTTTCATCTGAAAGGGTCATCCTGTGCATGGTAAATAAGAGCACACTTTGCTCTGTAGGGATCGATTCGAGGTCAGACAGGCAAAGTCACAGGCTGCTCGGCAATGCCTAGTGTGCTCTCAGCATGCACTTTGGTGACCTTTGGCATGCATACGCAGCAGAAAATCGGCAGTTGTTATACTTCTGCACTTTTAAATAGAAAAAATCAAGGGGTTCAGGGTTTTCTTTTCCACCACCTCTTTGGATGTTTATCTATCTGTGAATGCTGCAGGAATCCCTTTTGCTGTAAAGTTATTACAGTGGTAACACCTTTGTTCCTTACCTGATCCCAATGGAGATGTCTTGGGGGTGATATTGATAGCAAGACAGCACCGTGCAAAAATAAGGAGGTAGGCAGGGCGATACGTGACTTCGGGCTGTGGTGAATTGGTCTCACCTTGGGAAGAGCCTGTTGCGAGGTCGCCGATAGGTAGAGCAGCTACAGCCCTAGTTGTTTAAGAAAAGGAGGACCTGCTACTTGGAAGATCACCACGGTTAAATGACTGAGCAACAGCAATTCTTGCTTCCACGCCCAGTACAAGGGGCTCTGGTTTTGTACTTTTTCAGAGAGATCCTGAGCACAAGAAGAGGGGGGGGGAAGATCTGCTACCTTGCTAATGATAGCACACAGCACCCGACCAAAGGCCTCCCTACCAAGCCAAAAGAGATTTCGCCAAAATAGCTTGACATTGTTCTTCCAGACTTACAAAGAGGTCAGCTGTATTCTGGGCTTTAGCAAGAACAGCAGCTCTGCCAGCTCTATTATTTTACCTCATTAGCTTTTTCTGATGCCCTGCTTTCGTTTTCTTTGAAATCAGGGCAATGGCAGAATTCGCTTTTGTGCTTTAACGTTTCCCCTGTCGGAGAACTGAGATTCCCTCTTTGCTCAGCAGCAGCTGGATGATGAATTTTGAAGAGAAAGAATGATTTTTCAAGAAAGCTCAGACCCACAAGCCAACTTAAAAAACATTGTTTCCCATTTGTAAAGATGTGGGTTCCCGGCGGTAGAAAGACAAAGCCAAAAAACATATCCATCCTCCACGAACAAGTCTAAGACATGTTTGAGCCATAAGTGATGAAAAGATCAATGGCCTAGAAAAAAACAACACATAGATAGACACACGTTTGGTTTGGCTGCTTGCAGGGCAGGAGGTACAAAAACTGCATTTTCCTACTCCCTTCTTCCATCCAGCCCTGTCCTGAAGGTCTCGACAGCGTGGGGCCTCACATACGAGGTGTAAAGTGAGAATAAAACACAGATAAGTCTGCGGATTACACAACAACTCCACTTTTGGATCTGGATAGACATCCCACACAGAAACTATTTCTCACGTCCCACTGAAACCTACTCTTGAATTCCATGGCACAAGGTCTCCAGTGACTTTCAAGGGGAGTTGCTTTATCTTTGACCTTTGACCCTTTTCCCAGTAGCCCAGCTACATCTCTCACAGACCACCCCATCTCCCCATCACATACCTAAGCTGGATTTCCCCCTTTTTTTGGGAAAAAAAGATCCCAAACCTTTGGAGGATGACATTGCAGTCAGGGACAACAAATCACTGCTGTTCACTAGCTGCCTGGGGGTCAGCCTGGCCCCAGTGCTGCTCATGGTATGTCCATGGGACGCTCCTTTCTTCCAAGGGCTGGAAATTATTGCGTCTCCTCAAAACCTTGGTCTTGGCTAAAATTGCAGTTCTCAGCTGCCCTTTGTTAAGTGCCAGTGGGGGGGCTTAGACATCCCCTACCCATCAACCTCCCTCCTTAAGGGGGGTGGGCTGCTCTCTCCCTGGAGGTGCTCTGCCACCTCAAACTCCTCTCCATGCCCAGAGACTTGTCCTGGCCTGGCTCCAGCTACCTGCAGGAGATGGGGACATGTGTGGGAACACATGAGAACACCACCAGACAACCACAGGATCAGACAGATCCTAAAATCCTGCATCAAAACCCGGAGACAGTGGAGGAACTCTTCCCTTCCTCCCCAATGCCTCGGGTCAGATCCTAATTTAACATCTCTTCTGCAGCTCCAAATACTGTCAGTAAATTTCGGGAGGGATAAGACGTCGTGGTCAAGTTTGGCAAAGGAGCTCTGCCAAGCGGCTCAGCCTGCGGACACAAACAAGTCTCTTAAGTTCATACTAGTTTATGTTCCTCAATAAAAATAAAAAATAATAATAATAGAAAGGTGGAGTTTTGCTCGCTTCCCTGGGCACGTACGCGAGACACGAATGGCTATACATCGAAGAAGAGCAGCCCGAGAGAGGGAAGAGCAACTGCGATGAGTAATGCTATATTTAACAACTGGCAAGTTGCCCAAATTCCTGAAAAATTTGCCTAGGCTTTGGCTCTGCTTGGCGGCGAGCTTGTTCTCCTTGTAAAACGCCACTGGCACCTAGTGGCTGCTGGATTCAACCACAGCACCCCGAAAGGGCTGGCGGGGAGGAGGGAAGGGCTGGTGGTCCAGCCCTTAAATTTTCTTAAATTTTCTATACGAAAATTAAAAAAAACCCCCTCCACCAAGCACCAAAAAGCCTGTGCCTGCTGGTGACAAATAAATAAATACGCCTGCTATGAGGTGTTTCACAAGGGAACCTGCTCTGGGGCACGGGTGGGACTCTCCACCAGTCTCACTAATTCTGTCTCTCAACATCTCCCAGGAGAAACACCAGCTTCCTAAAAACTCTCTTTTGGGGTCAGATGCTCACGTTTTAGAGGGCAGATCTTACTCAGGAGCATTTTAACAGTTCAATTGCATAAACACGTTCAGTATGAGCACTACTAAAAATAAAATCCATGGTTAGCGTAACGGAATAATACAAACACAATTATCTGAAACAATGAAATAAAACACCTCAGTGTTACCTGAGAAAAAATGAACCACTATTTCCTTTTTCCCAACGTGTTTTTTTTTTAGGAAAACGGGAGCACTCCCATGCACTTTATTCGAGTTGACACAGTCCAAGTGGAAGGGCAAGTGGAGAGAGAGCGATTGTTAGACTGGGATTCGTTAGGCAGCACCATTTCCAGACCAGAAAGCAGCTCCCGTGTTTCATAAAGATGGTCTAACCTTGCTTTAAGGGGCTGCAAGTGTTTGCAACCATACATGGTCCCGCATGAAAACACGAGCAAAGTGGGAAAAGCTTTGCCAGAAACTTTCTGGATCGTTTTGCAATTTGAGCATTGCTGCACTGCCCAAGCCTGTCCCCCGGCACTGTGGGATGCTGGAGCAGCATCCTTTGCTGCTGCCCGTATCCCACAGACGCCACTGCTGCCATCAGAGTGATTGTGCTGATAGGAAGAGGGTGGGTCATCCGGCTGGGTGAGTTATTAGGAAAGGACATTAAGAGCATCTTCAGGGATTTGATTCCCGGTGTTGTTCTTCCATAGCTCACTCTTTCCTGACTCAATGCTGCGATTGCTTTGAGCTCCTCCGGATGGGGATCTCTGATTGCAGCTGGTTTAAAATGAATAATTCATTCTCTCTCCTACTGATTTTAAAGAGAGGCAAAATTATCTGACTGACGATTCTCTGAAGAATTAAAGAGATTGCATACAAAATTGGTACGTATTATTGGAGCTTATTAAACATTTACAATTGTTTAGCTGTAAGACACTACAAGAATCCTAAATCCAGATCTGAAAGGCATATTTTGTTCTCCCAGTGGCCCCTAGATCTACCACTTGGAGAGGCTGGAAGAGACTTGGGGGCTGTGGAGCCATCCCTGCTTATTGCACCCTATGGCAGCCCTGGTGGAAGGAACCTCAGGAGGGACCTGACACCGGCACTGGGTCGAGGTGGTCATGGCATTCATAGATTGGCATAGATGCCAATAGATGGCATAGATTGCCATAGATGGCATTCATTGTTCAGCTAGCTCCTGAAACCCCCAGGAGAAGATTCTCTACCTTCCTGGGGAACTTATGGTGTTGAAATCCTTTCGGCCAACAGGCTTTGGGACTGTCCTTTGATGAAACCCCCCATTGATGTTCCACATGGGTTGGAGGGGCACTACAAGCCCTTCTGGTCACCTACCTGTAGGTCATTCAGGCTTTGGTCGTCGGCTCTTCATCCAGCCAGAGCCTGCTCACCTTGTGTCCTTCCTGATGTTAAAGTGGAGCAGGCTGAGGTCTCTTCAGAGCTGCCTCACCCACAGCTTTAATTCATAAGTTCAGTTCTTACTGATTTACACCTGCAGCGCCTGAAATACAAACTTTTTTTGATGAAATCCAGCCCTGCTCTGGTTGGACATCAGTCACCTTTTGTTAGCAGCTGCCGGTTCTCCCTCCCCGACAGTTCCCTCCTGAAGTCCCCATCCTGCATAAGGCCCCTGGTGTAACCCCAGTGCTCCCAATGACACCCTCCTATTGACACTAACTGTGGCCCATATAAGCATCCTTATTTCTTACCTTTATGATGTGACCTAAAGTGACATTTAGAAGGTAAAATGCCATCTGCTGCCCTTTATTGTGGTCGGAGGGCTGAGACGGAGCTTAACACAAGGACAAGAGTGGACGAAGTCAGTCCCAAGGTTTCTCTCTCCCAGCATCCTGCCTCTGGACCGTGCCACAGACGCATGATGTCTTCAGGTCATAAAATCAGAGCAAACTTGTGTAGTCCTTCCAGGGACTCAGTGGTCTACAGCCCATCTGTAGTTTCTTGGGCCACTTGTAATTATTTGAGAGCTTTCAGAGCTTTCTCTTCCAAAAACTTGCCCGGTCTCCTCTTGAAATGACCCAAACCCCCACATGGTGGGCGGCACTGAGCCCACGTGGCACACCGGTCAGTTCAAAAGCGACAATTGTGAAAGAGAATAACACAGGCTAGAAGGAAAAAACTGCCAACCGCTTCAATATTTTATTTTGCGACTGATTGATGTTCCTTTCTTTACTTGAGACCTCTGTGGTAGGACCCTATACAGCCATTTTTATCAGGCACTTGTGAAACCGAGACCACTGATTTATGGAGAACTATGCGCAATTCACTTCACCTGACACCGTTGCCCACACACAGCCCGTAGTCTATGGTGACTTTTAACTCAGAGAATTAATCCTCCAAATGTCCTAAATCAGAATGATTAAATGAAATATTATTCAAACCTTTCTGATGGATATCTATCCTATTTCTCCCTTTACCTAAGAGGTCAGCTTTGCACTTCAAGCATGACTGAGGAGTCTTCTCTTCTGATGCCTTGTGAATTCAGCAGCTTTTTCCAGTTTTATGGACTGGACTCAACTTTATGGACTATTTTATGGTCTGGATTAGCTCCCAATATGCACTAATTCTTTCCAAGAGAGCCTATTCATAATCAATAAGCACTTGTTTAATGACTAAATAAAAACAGTTACATCTTTTATTACAATAAAAATCAGCTGCAGCAAGATCTGGCCAAGACGGGAATCGTTTGAATGAGAATACATAGGACTAGGGAGACTGAATTGTTGCTAAAAGTCAAAACTTCGCAGGAAGTCAAGCTTTGCACAGCAAAGGATGACCAGCAGCACTCAGGGGACAGCAAAAAAACCTCCTAGGCCTGTTTTGTGAACATTGCAGATATCAAATCTACTGCTCATAGGAAACAATTCCATTAACGAACGAGATCGCCTACAGAGTTGTGATTTCAAATGTTGAAGACGTGCCTTCAAATGGAATAGAGACAGCTTGAGTGATAGACAGTTTTTTCTTGTAGTGCCCAAAGTACCGTATCCTGTAGATGCCCGGCTCTGTGCCAGGAGGGATGTGCCATTCAATAGTCACGTTGCTCCGACCAAATAATCCTTTGGTCCAGTAAAACCTAGTAGACAAACCAAAAACTGCAGTCAGCAAGAAAATCCACTTTTCATTTGTTTTAATATCCCAAGAGCTCACTAAGCGGAATGAGATGAACGTGCTCCAGTTAACTGTATTTTAAGAGATTCTTTTAACCTTTCCTCATATATTTAGGCTATCAGAGCAGCAACCAACTAGACAAGCAAAACCTGTCAGGGCTGAAACATATCTGGAAAAACGGAAAAACAGGTCAGTGGTCCTTTTTGCAGATGAAGAATATTTCTACAATGTGTTCTTACATTCCCAACTCCATACCATAACCCCACAGAACATTACCTCTGTGAGCAATGTTCATTGGCTTAGTCTGAACGAAGAGGCTGAGTATTTATTGAAGGTCACAAGTAGAATTTACCATAATTGAGCTCAGGGCTTCTCACACCCATTTCCACATCCCATTCCCATTTTCTTTTGCAGGCTCCCTGTGCAAAACCACTTCTGCTCAACCTCAAAACTCTACGGACAGCCACGCATCATCTGGAGGCGAGGGAATTTTTCAGCCGGTTGTGAGGGACCACTTCTCGGGGAGCTGGAGAAGATTAACCTGCTCTTCTTTTGATGCTGCCAACGAAGGGCACGGCTGGATATCCTCCTAACTGTATCCATGAGAGTTATCAAGTCCTACTGAGATAGCACCCTCATTTCAGGGCTTTAACTAAAGGAAGCAGATGAACAAAATATGTTGATTCGTTGGCAACAGTAATAAAAAGTTTCGCCCATATCAATCTTACTGAGAAGATTGAAATAAATATTTACAGACATGACTGGGTCAAAACCAGGGAACGATGTGGGAAATTTGGTTTGGTGAACAGGTTGACACAGGGCCCATCTATCCACCTGGTTGCTCTTGTTCCAAGGTTTTGGCTGTGGATTGTACTGGTTTGTTTTGGGACAAAGATAACATTTTCTTGGGAGAGGACAGCGAGGTGACAACACAGGGCCTGAAGTGGTGGGGGATCTCCATCCTTGGGGACCACCCTGACTCTCCTGCTTCAGCTGTGACGTTGGCTGTGTTGGGAGCTGGGATGGACCAGAAACCTGCAGCCTGAGCCTTGCTATAATGCAGTGACCTAAAACCGCTGCTGTGCTAGATGTGTGCCACCCTCCGGCCTCCTCCTCCCCATCCTGCCCTCCAGGTGAAACAGCACCACAGCTCTGGGACTCAGGAACTGGAACTTAAACTTCCCTGGAACAGGGAAGAGGCTTCTCACAGATGAGCTCATGGGGGTTTAACCATGTCTTACCTCTGCTGGCTGTTTGCTAAAGGCAGACAGGAAAATTCCTGCCTGTAGCTCAGCCCTTTCCCCCTAAAAAGCCCCAGGAAAACAATTATTGTCCCCATGGCAGACGCAGGGTGGGGACAAACACTTCTCCACTGCAAACGCCAAGGCAGCGTGCAGCTAAAGGGCAAGTCTGCACTGGGCTTGTCCCTGCCGCAATGGCGAGCCCAGGGCAAAGGGCAGGTAACAGCTATCTCCTTCCCTGAAAGCTGCACCTCCTTTAAGTAAACCTTTGTATCTCTTGATCCCTGAAAATGTGCATTTTACAAATGCAGCTATAATCTATTTAACACTTTGCAACACTAAGCTAACAAATAATGTGTTCCCTTGTGCTACTCTCCCATTGCAATGTCAGCACATCCAATGGTATCGAACGTTGCTTTTTCCTGTACTAAAAGAACACAGTTTGACTCCACTAATACCTAGTAAAAATATTTTATTCTCCCTGTCCTCATCGCCTTAATCACTGACATTTCAAGGTTAACACGCTGACATTGTGAAAAGTGACTCATTTTCATCTTAACAGAACCATTTCCGCTTTCTTGAGGTGTTTGGTATTTTCCTTGGGCATCAGGAAGGGACACATTACTGTCCACATTGGTTTGCCTTCTGGGCAGCCCCGTTAGGCAGGAAAAGGCCAAACAGCTCCTCTTCCTTATCAGAGAAATACTTAGGCATCCTTCAGAGATCCAAAGTCTGACCTTTCTCAGGAAGGAAAATAAGATGGCTAGATTCCCCTCTTTCCAGCATCATGGCAGCACATTCTTCAAGTTTCGCACTTTTATATATATTTTTTTATCTTCTCAAATGATGTGTTATTAAACATTTTCAGTGTTCCTGGCTAAGATTTTGGGAAATCTGTTGGGTTTTGGGGAGAGGAAGGAAGAAGGCAGGGCTACATACATGAATGATAAAATGCCATCATTTCCCTTACTCAGGTAGGGAATTTGACTGGAAAGGGTGACATCAATGAGACTGACAAGGGAACACAGTGTGAGTGTTAAACAGAGGGCAAGCACTCAGAAATGCAGCTCTCCAAGTGCAGGTCCCCAGCATCTCCTGCGCTGGGATAGCTGGAGTCCTGGCTACCCGGTTAGGTTCAGAGAGCAGCTGGTTACACTTGGGCAGAGAGAATGATGCCCTATCAAATGTTCAGCCTAAATCCAGAGGAAGACTTTCCCGATGAAGCCAAGCTGTCAGGAATGTTGCCTCTCTGACCTCGTTTTTGCACTGGGACGTTGCAAGAAGATCCCAAGACTGATATTTTTTGGGGGGTCTGCTTTCTCACAGGTAGGTTGCAGAGGCAGGTGGGAAAATGTCTGGTTTTATTCAAACAGGAGTAACTTGAAATCAAATGGCGTGACAAAAGATGCCTTTGGTATTCCTATTTCATATTCTGACCTCTAGTGCAGCTCTGAAAGGTGACACCAGCTTTGCTGCTTAGTGGATATTTTTCCTTAGGACTGACATCTCTAAGGTTAAATTTGCATCCTTACAAACTTTTTTTTAAATTGTTGACTGTTTCTACTTTGTGATGCACAGCAAAACTGGCCAGTTTTTCTCTATGAAAACCCTACTGTGGAGAAAGTCCTGTGTTTTCTATTTGGTATCCTGTCGTCGGCATGGAATGGCAGATGGATGGATGTAGGCTCTGAACAAATTGGACCATGAACCTTCGGCAATTTGTGCTGTTCCTTCTACCTTTCCCAAACTTATAAGCCTTCATTGCAGAAGTTAGACCCGAGGGGAAGAATGATTATTGTGGTCTTGACAATTTAACCACCCAAACATAGACTGACCCGTCCCCAGAGAGCATCACCTGCAGGGACAAGACCTACGTCTGGGAGCTCTGAAATGAAGCCCTTCAGGTTAATCTCAAATTACTCCGTGGATTCTGTGGAACAGTGAAATCTGGTCATGGCACCCACCTAGTGTCCCAGGAGGCATCGTTCCGTACCACGTGCCAGCTGTCTGAAGCTTTGGTGTATCTTTCCACCGTCAGGAAGTTGTGTTCAGTCTGGAATAAAAATAACACAGTTAGCCAGATGCTGAAGGTTCAGCCACGTCCCTACTTTTCTGTGTCGCTTTCAACTGGAGAAGGGATTATGCTTCTGTGTGCTTTACCGGCAAATGTGGTAATTACTAGCAAAAATGCTTATATTTCACTGACAAAGCACAGATTCAAGCTAATAAATGATGCAGAGAATGAGTAAAGAACTTGATCATTAAAAAGAGGTATTTGCTGTCATTGTCTATGCAAGATGAGTGATGGGACAAATTAAGTCATTTTCTAATTTTCTTTGTTCTATTAAAATAATGCACCAGGCTGATAGGATGGAGACTAGAGACCATGCTTGCTATGACTGGGTGGCACAGGATACCGACCGAGACAGAGTGTCTGCCCTAATGCACGACATGGGTGCCTCTAACTTCAGGAGTATAAAGAGATCAGGAATGGGCCATGTCTGACCAAATTAAGGACTTTGCCCCAAAAGCTTTCTGGTAGTACCAGAAGCGCATGCTGAAGGGAGAAATTATCTTCTTCTGAACTCTCAGCAAAGAAAAAAAGAGCACTGGAAGCACGCCGTCTTACTCCTGAAACCCGAACGTCAAAGATTAAAATGCATCAGGCAGAGGCAGTAACTAAACATTCACTAATCCCAAACATCCCCAACTGCAGCATCATGGCATTATACTTACCGCATTCTCTGCAGAGCTCCTGGGGTTTGCGCCCACAAAAGTTACTTCAGCAACTTCTCTCTGCCGGGAAATTGAGATTTGTGTTAAAGACTGAGCAGCATATTGCACATTAAGAACATCGTTTGAAGATGCCATAGGAGTTTTTTAGTAGTTTCGTTGGTTTTTTGTGGGTTCTTTTTGTTTTGTTCTAAATTATTTGTTGCAATAGCAGTGGATAATTTATATCGTGAACTGGTATTCTGTGCCTTGTCATTCTGCTTGTCCTGCTTGCTGGATAAACTCCAGCAGAGCACGTAAGATTTCAGTGTAAAAGAGGGAGGGGAATAGGTGAGATTTTTAAGAACGCCTCCCTGCCTTCTTCCTACCTTACTGCTGGAGAGCAATGAGATTAAAGTCCTTGATCTGAACACCTTATCTAAATTTTGAGCACTGAAACCCCTTTCTGACATTTTTATTTCATTTACCATTCCATACCAGAGGCATCAAAGGTGACCTGATTTCTGCTTGTAATGAAATCACTGTACAGAATTTGCCTATTTAATCATCAACTGTTATTTTATGTCGAAGCAGAAGGAGAAATCTTTTTCATGTTGAATAAAGGGCTTTTATTTTCCCCTGCATTCACCTATTTTAATCACATTCAGTACAATGACATTGACATGAAAACGCTCTGTGCCTGCCTCTGTGCCCACTAAGAGCAACGAGACCTTTTTGGTCTGAGAGCACCACGACCACTGACTTTTTCGGATGAGGGATAAGAATTTAACGATGATTTCCTAAACAGGGTTTAGCAAATACTTGAAGCTCTCACCGCTTGATACTGTGGCCTCACTTCTTGTAGCACATCCCCAAACGTCTTGTTCGCTGGCACACGGTCGGCAGCGAGAGCAGGCACCAAAGTCAAGTTACCTATGTTAAAAAGTGGGGGCTCTGGGCCGCGTGGCAAATCCTGAACTGTATTCTGGGAGAGGGAAGAAGTACTCATTATACATACGTATAGAAAACCAGTATCTCCCTGATGAATCATATCACCGCTGGGGCTTTTTATCCAAGCACATTGTTTAGATAGATTTTTTAAGAATTAGGGCAATAAAGTGAGCGTAAAAACAAACAAGAGGATCTTCATCTGGGCTCTACGTGCAGGAGAAATCCCTGGAGGACACCATCTGCCCTGTTGCTGGGGTCCCCCTGTTCCACCTGCTGGAATATCCCATGACTTCAGGAGGCAGTCCTGCCCGTTCACGTGGCCCACAGTTACAATGAACATTGCCACCTACAGCAGAAACGTAGCAGACTTTTATTCCTCTTGGTAGAAAAGCAGCAACTTCAGGCCATGCTGAAAGGTTGGAGGTACCTGTTTCCTAAACTTTGAACCACAAAACCCCCAGAATTCCCCCATCACAGGAATTATTTTCATACCGCATGAGAATTTCTCAAAGAGGTTTCTTATGAGAAAAGGAAGAGTAGCAATCATGCAGCCTCACTGAGGAACAAATATAGCTATCACCAGTTACAGGACTTAAATATCTCTAGTGGCACGTGGCATATAGAAAATTTTGATTACCGTAGCAATAGCTTTTGCAAGTCCTCTGTACAGTTGAATATAAGCAGAAAGGGTGTGCGGTCCATAAATAGTCGATGCAGCCTCATATCGTTGAGCCTAGAAAAGGACAAATTTGGAAAAGAAGAGGCTGAAGGACTCTTGAGCAGCTAATGCAGCTCATCCTACTGCCCCAAGACAAGACAAGCACTATTCCTGCGGGGGTTTATTTACTCCCTTACTACTAGGGAGGCAGCCCAACAACTTGCCTAAGTATTTCTGCTGCAATTTCAGGTTACTCTTCATTCTTCAATCCATCGCAAACAGTGAGTTCCAGTTGTCACTTCCAATTATCACAGTTCTCTTACTCTTTTAGAGACTAATGATATAGGATGTCTCCTCTCCAGCTTATTGGGTTGGATAACCTCAGTCCTTCCTACCTTCCCTCATAGTTTATGGTTTCTAAAATCAAGGAGTCCATCCAACGGTCCACATCTTCCTCAAAGCACAGCATCTACAATGCCCTATGGGGACACTTAAAACTGTGTCTTGCAAGATATATTGTGGTCTTTTCAGAGCAACTGGCAACGCAATTCACGTTCACTTTACCACCCTACACCTCCAAATTCTTCTTCTGGCAATTTTGCCACTTTATGAAGATAATTTCTAATTCATCCAAGTCATCAGGAGATTGCTAAAACCAGACCTGAACTCAGAGGAGCTCCCCCTTCAGTATGTCTGACCATTTCCACATTAAAGCATCCACACGTATTCCATGGATGAGGAGTATGGAGGAGCTATGGTCAGGAAACCACACTGACCATGTCACCTATGCCAGAATAAACAAGGAGGTCTCATGATTTGTGCCACAGATTTTTCAGGTTTTTGTGGCAAAGCAGAAGTGCTCTAAACATACCTAATTTCACATGAATTATCATCCCATATTGCCAAAAGCTGAGCTCAGTTAGACACCTTCAATCTGCAATTTTAACATTTACCTGGTATTCTTCGTAGGTGGTAATGTAATGGGTGTAGACATTGCACAGACCCGCAATTACGACATCCATTCTTGCTCTACTGTGAGAATCAAATTCCTAAGAAAGGAAATAAATCACTTATCTTGTAACAACTGCTTAATGCACAATTATGTTGTTGTTGTTCTTATTATTGGTGGTGGTTGCTGCTATTGTTGTTGTTATTATTGTTTTTAACCAAGACAGAATACAAACTTACGGTGGGGAGCGTGCTGGTTGTTCAGAAATGCAACCCTACAAGAGTAATTTGCCTTTATTAACGTCTCAGGTTCACTTTCCAAAGAAAAAGAGGAGAAATGACTTCATACTCCAGTAAATTTAATACATTTAGGGGGTTTTTTTGAAGATGATGTCTGTATACTCCCCCAAAAAATTGGTGATAGAGCTATGTGAGACAGGCTCAGTGAGTTGTGGAGCCAGCACCTGAGATTAAGATGGTATTTAGGCTGCAGCTGAGAATAGGATGTATCAATCAGGAAAAAGGAAAAAAATATGTTTGCCATTTTTTTCCAGCTGTTCTCATGTTGCAAAATCCCGGTAGGGATTAGGGAGCTAAACCGCTTCATTTTACAGACAAAAGTCGTGCTAGCATCAGTTATGCCGGGATCCCAGTTGAATTAGCTTGTGTTGGCTTAATGGATTGAAACTGGATCGATATTCATTTCTCCGGCACGTCAGTAAGCACGTGCAAAATGTGTCTGAAGCAATTGTAAGAAGAAGACACCTGTGCGAAATGAGACCCATGATCTCAGCGGGAAGGAGACAAAGGAAAAACCAGAATGATCAAGAAATGTGAAGTTCCAGATACGCTGCGCTCTGGAGAAACCTCTTCCTCAGCAACTTACTCTTTTAACAGCTTCCCGTAGCCTGCGTCCAGACATGGTCCTAAGGGTATTAAGGGAACAATGTCAGTCTCCAGAAATGCTGGGAGCTAAAGCAGGAATCTCTGGTTGAACATCCAGAAATTCACATAGCACTTGCAGCACTGCTCAGCATCCTTTAAGGCTCCCCTGCGATGGGCTCAACCAAAACCCCTCTAAGCGTTTCACATATGCCATCACAGCCAGGGTGAGGCTGGAGGCACCCCAGGGCAGGGTGGCATGGAAAAAAAAAAAAAATTGCTATAAACAAATCATTATCCTGTTCAGATTTTCACCATTGTACCACCGACAGTCAGTGCAATTCATCATTATGGTGCTTGTGGCATTAAAAAAAAAAAAACAATCAAAGTTAACAAGTTCCTTTTGTTTTATTGAAACCACATTTTGCAATGAAGAGTTAAAATTATTAAGGAAGCTTGTTTGCATCTCATTCCCATGGCTAGTTTACAGAAGAAAATGGGAAACCCCAGGTAACCAGGGGAGACTGTATACAAGAAAGTGCACGTAGTGGACATGTATGTGTAGTGCCCACACACCTACCATACACTGGGGACAATTTTTAGCCTACGCCCCCTTTCTACCTGTATGCAGAAGTACCACAGGTAGTTGGAGTGAAATGCTGCCAGCTAAAATACATAGAACAAGACCAAAGAAACACGTACGTGAATTCTCCGGGAACAGCAACAATTGCCAGTGATCCAATGGTGGTAATCTGAATATCCACAATGTCAGGGTGCCACGGGCGAGGCCGAGTCATCTGAGGTGAAAAAAAAGTGGATATTACTATTGTAAGACAGCAGCAAAAAAAGGTGGATGAAGTGTTTTCCTTCCTAGAGTCATAAATCAGGCAAATAAATTTACTTTGTGGACAGGCACATGAGAAAGTGGGTTTCCTCCACATGTACAGCAAGTTGTCTGACCTTAACACACAGATAAGGCACGTGTGAGGCAACAAAAAAGGTGTCACCAGAGGGGCAGCTTAAATCAAAGTGGGTAAATAAAGTCAGGGTAGCGCCTAGAAACCCCTCACCTGCATGGGGAAAGAATAGTGTTAGGGTCAATAAGGTTGATCATCTGACCCAGGAGAGCACGAGTGAATGAGTGAGATCAGGGAGCCCGATGGCGATGGGAAACGGGAGTTACATCTTCCTTAGCTGAGCAAAGGCGCTGCCAGTTGTGATGCAGAGGGAGAGCCTCTAAGTCACCCAGAGGGTGATGCTCAGGGAACCCTTGACCTGACTTCAAACTGCCCCTTAGCAGGGACCACGCCGTACTCAGACCCAGCAGCATTGCAGCAGCCAAAGCACACACTACAGCAGAATTTCATCTCAAAAAAAAAAAAAAATCTAGATAAAAATGAAGAAGCCTGTTAAAATGAAATTAAGAACAACAAGAGCCCAAGGGTGGCGTGGCTCAGCCAAATGAAATGCAAAATCCCACTCCACCAAGTCAAAAAGATTTTTGAGGAGCAATTTACTGGAGGCCAAACGGGAATGACAAAACCTTGTGAAGCACATCAGAAGCAGGAGTTCTGCCAGAGCGTCCATAAAAGGGTGCTCAAAAGGTGACAAAGTGGTAAGAATAAATTGTAATTTACTCTCAGTAGCACTATCCTGGACGGAGGAGGTGGGGTGGGATGAGGCTCTGTTGGGGCCTCTTTTTATGTGAGATGAGGCGAGGAGCTGATTGAACACAAAGTGACACCAGGAAAGCTTTTAAAGAGGCTGATGAAAGGAATAACAATGAATTGCCTCATCCAGATGGCATCCCTCTAAGTGCTCTCAAGGACCTTCACAGGATCCTGCTCCAATACAGTGCATTTGCCTCAATGCCAAGGGAACAGCAGGTGAAAAATGGGGCATCAATTTTCTTTTAAAGTTCTAAGTAGGATTTTCGGAAAATTTAGTAAGAACAAACACCAAGTCCTGCCCAGGACAGAGCAGCCCCTAGCATGGGGCAGTAGCTCTACAGAGGCTGGCCCTAAGAAATATCCCTTCCCTGTGTGCGTGGGGCATCCCTGGGATGGGTACCCAAGCAGTGGGGGATCTCCATCCTTGCTGACTGCCCCAATTCTTCTGGACGTGGCCCTGAGCAACCTGCTGTAGCTGCAAGTTTTGGTCCTGCTGGGAGTGGGGTTGTGCTGGAGACCCCCACCCCCAGGGCACCTCCAGCCTGAGCCTGGTTTGATTCTACCTGTGGAGGAGTAAGTCTGGCATCAGTCAATGTTACAGCTCACAGAACTGTCAGACGCTTGCATAAACGTGACAGAAAAGCGGAGACGTCAACAGGACGTTTCCAGAGGAAGTCAAAGCCCAGTAGAAACCTTTGAAAACGACACTGAGAAGATGGGTAAATTGATACAGTCACCAGAGTTTCCAAAATGTACCACGATGAGTTAGTTCATTTTGCATAGACCAGTCTGTCACATGACAAAAAGAAAGGTCCTTTTATGGATTAAGGTAGGAAAGCAACGGTAGGATGGAAGAAAAATCCACACAGAGCTATTAAGATCTGAGCACCAGCAGAGGATGTCCTGCAGCCAGAGACTACGGGGAGGCAATGCTGACTTCCATGCACTGCTGGCTTTCCCTGACCTCACGCACTTTTCCCTGTGCATCTCGCTCAGGGCTGTTTCACGGGCAGAGAGTTAGGCCAGGCTGGATATTCAGTTGGGTTTTTTCACCCTAATGAGAGTAGCAGGTCTGGTCCCTCCTCCTGGCATAGATGGAAAAGATGCTCTCCTAGAGGAAAACTTACACCTCTCTCATTCTTATGTAAACTAATGACAACGTGTATTCTTGATTTCTGTTTTCAGGCTTCCAAAGACCATGCAACTCTCTCTCCCTCCTTGTTCTTCAGCACATGGGCTGGCACAGGCATTGTCTCTAGCACCCTACCAAAATCTATTCCATATCAGCCATCTCTGCGCTTCCCAGGGTACACACCGGTGTATCCTTACCTCTCCGGTGCTAAAGAGGATTGGCTTGGGTTTGTGGCAGGCTTTGGTTTCATTGGATGGCTCTCCCAGCAGCTGGTCGCGGATTCCATCCCAGAATGGGTCCCCTTCTACCGAGCCTTGAGGGGGAGACATCTTTTAAATGCTATTCCTTCAGCTGCCCCAGCAGCTTTGGGACAGCAAACTCATTTATTTGTCCCTCCCTGCTTAAGTGAGATGGGATAGGATATTTCTCAGTGGATTCTGACTATCTCCCTTTTCTGGGGTGGTTTGAAAAGCCAAGCTTTCGCCCAACTGAGCTCCATCTTGGCAGCCTTCAAGTAATAAGAACAAATGAGAAAGATTGCCCCAAATCCAGCTCTTTCTTCTCCCCGCTCCCATCCTGCGGTCTCTTCCCTTCAGAACACGATCACAGATTTCTCCAGAAGCTTTCTGACAAACACAGACGAAGTTGTGAGGGGGCTGTAAGATCACACCTTCCTAAACAACATCCCTTTGGAGACTGTGGTTCAACTAGCTGTTGATGTTCTTAAATGACTCTGGGGTTCTCAATCTATTTGGGGAATGCCCCGTGTCCCCTCCATTTGTACGAAGCCATATTGCTGCTGCCTAAATTACCTTGTGTGAAGTTGAAAGCTCCCACTCCATCAATAGTCCCGGCGGCAAAGCTGTATCCCAAGGCTGGTTTACATGTTTTAACCTTAATTGGAAGGGGGAGAAAAAAAATGAAAAAGAGATATTTTAATACCAGTTCCCCTCAGTGTGCCAAGTCCTGCTGTGAGAATATAACATTTATTCCTTCCTTATATACCTGCATCCCGGGAGGTCCCGCTCTTACCGTGTGCGTGGCATTGAGCTCCACTGAGACATCACTCATGTTCACCCACTGGTGAGCTGAGCTGAGGGGTCCTTTGACCTCCTGGGAAGCTTTTTCGTACAGCTCCTAAGGGACACAGAAGGCAGAAATCCTTGAGGAAGAAGAAATCGGGAACCCAGCTCTTCTGAAATTCAGCTATGTGAATTATTTCTTCATTCTGTTGACATCCGAGTCTATAGTGTTAAAAAAGAAGCAGTGTTTTCCCCTCGCCATTTGGTAGACATGCCAGGCCACGCTGAGTGGGACCATCTTTTGCTTGCAAGTCACGATCAGCCTGGAGTGACTTCAGGGCAAGCATCTGAAATGGCAATTAAAGGGAAACTGCCACCATCAAGCCTTCTGCTCTTACTCCTCTGATGGACCCATTCCAGTTCCCACAAGCTGCTGTCCCTGAAACAGCGCCAAGAAACGTCCTCTTACTGACTGCTCTCACGTTACGTGAAGCCACAGAAGGGGAACCAGTAAATTCTGTTGACTTTTGAGCCCAAGGACACAGGAGACGTAAGGGAGCCCATAGGGTGGAGGACACCAGCTGAGTAAATGCAAAGTCAAGCAGGGTAAAACGAGAATTTTACGTGACTGTTTAAGCTGGCCCATTTTAATGCACATTTGCGTTTGGGAGTCTGATGCCAAAGTTGGCCAACAGGTGCTGGTGTCTCTGGGCTCTTCTAAGAGTCTTCAACACCAGCACTTTTTCCCATCATGACACCTCTGAGATGCGTGGATGGGAGGGAGAGGGGGATTATAAGGGGCAATATCCACATTATATACCGATGAGGAATATTGAAGGTAAAAGCCCAAACCAACATTTTCAAACTGCAATGCCTACGATGATGGAGCTGAATAAAAGCGTGTGCTTTCTGAATAATCAGGAAACTTTTCCTTAGGCGTATAAATGCGGGCTTTAGAGAAATTTAAACCGACAAACTTTCACAAAAACAGGTGCAAGGCTGTTGCTTAAATGAGCATGCATTCCTATAACGACAGCGTTCACACACAGTCGTAAAGCAAGATATCACTTACCCTTGCTTTCAAGTAGATATTTTGCCCTATGATTCTTGTACTGTCAAACATGTCACTGCCAGGACCCGTGGCCATACACATGGTTGCCTGTTAAGAAATTAGTTTAAATGCTAGTGATCGGTTAATACAGAGAACACGTGGCGCTGCAAAGGGGATGAGTCCACAAGGGATCGTCATACCGGGGGAACTAATTGCTTCTTGCTGGCCAGCTCAAATTTGGGCACCGCGTTACCTTTGCAGTAAGAAGAATTTAAGTTTGGGTTGAATGGTCAGAAAACAGGGTGTATGAGGACAAGATGCAGCAAGATCCTGAAAGAGGTATCCAGGTTGCTGCTCCACCTGGAGTTTTCTCCTTGTCAGAAGTTAATGTAGATCAGGTAGAGCATACTTACCCCCCCCACGGGACAGGTGCTCTGTGGGTTATTGCACGACTCCCCCGTGTTTACGCAGAACGGGCCTTTGGTGTTGGGCGACACGTCTCCCAAGTTGGAGGACGCAAAGGCAGCAACAAAAGAGCCCTGCCAAAACCAGAGGCGGTCAGATGGATGTTAGTGCCTTGCAGTGATTGCGAACATCACCTGCAGCTTTCTCTGGCATTACAGCAAATTGATGAGCGTGTGATGCTGGTAAGCATTTCTGAAGTGGCTGGGAGGACTGGAATGGGGATTTAGGAGTGTCCCAAGTGTTAGGAACAGGAAGAGCAAGAGAGAACAGGATGCACAGGATGCAGCTGCCATTTCAGGAGGATCTTCACACCGCTTTGGTATCCAGACACCGTTTCTTCATTTACATCTCCCACCTTAGTGACGGCTCTTCCCTCCATGTCCCCAGTTTCTCATGTTACGGATCAGGTGTTAATGGATCATTGCAGCATCTTGCACAAGATTTTTTTTTTCTGCCAGGCTTTCACCATGACTGATTTACAGGGTGAGAGCTGCTGGATCTGACTGCAGGAGTTAACATCAAGCAGTACTTGTAAGAAGCAAGGCTGGTTACACACTGTCAGCGTAATTCAGCTCTCGTAGATACTCTTATCTTTTCCCCCCTCTTTTAGAGATGCGGTGTGTCAATACTAGATATTTTGACATATTATCAGCTCTTAAGCCATTTTCTTCTAAGACTGTTAGACACAAAGTGCCCAACAGACCATACACCTACATATTGAATCCTGCAAACACTTCATAGCTTTGCATGCACATCAGCTTGCACTGACTTGCACCCATAACTATGCACAAGAGTCGAGTCTTGTTTAAAACTTTTAGATAATCCACTATAAAAAGAAACATTTGCAAGCAGGAATTAGGTAGACTTCCTTTAGTTTCCATCTTTGGTATGAACTGCACGTGTTCCTCTGCCTGGAGTATTAAAATAGAAATTGTGCAACTGTTTTAGCGTCCATGCTGGAGACAAGTACTGGACACCCTCTTAATCAACTCGTGACTCAAAGTGTCTGTGAGATGGGTTCATGTCCATATTGACATTTCAGGGGAAATAATGCTTTTTGAAGGAGCTGTGTTTGTACTCTGAGGATGGTAAGTCTTCTGGATAAATGAAAACCGGAAGGCAAAATTTGCTGGAAGACATAAGAAGGAAGTGGGGCTGACCACAGCCCATATGCCACACCATAGGTGCGATATATTCATCCCTTTGGATCAAGTGTCCCACACAGGTCTTTCTAGTATATCCAATAGTCGAATCAAAATCAATTTGGTTTATTCCTAAATAATAAATGAATACCACTGATTACTAGATTGGAAAGTCAAGAGTACACCTTGCAACTTCTCTTCTCTAGGGGTAGAACGTAACTAAATCAAAGCATTCATCTTTTACCCTGCTGTCTTACTTCACTGTTTGAAAGAACCCACTTTGGCCCAGAGAAAGCACCAACCATCCCCTCCTTCTTGCAGTGCTTTTTTCCCCATTCTTTTCAGTAGTCTGAAAAGAACTCCCACCTCTCCAGGAAGCATGCCCTTGTTCTTCTCCTGTTCGAACAAGTAAGACGCGTAG
The DNA here is from genome assembly GCA_013400135.1 of Rhinoptilus africanus. Taxonomy (NCBI): domain Eukaryota; kingdom Metazoa; phylum Chordata; class Aves; order Charadriiformes; family Glareolidae; genus Rhinoptilus; species Rhinoptilus africanus. Next base: position 157,787 of record VXBO01003508.1, read on the forward strand.
CCCATGTTGTCACTGTTCACAAGATGGTTTGTGTTGTTCATGCTAACCGGGTGCACGGCAAACCAGCTGCAGAGGAATCATACAATCATAGGGTTGGAAGGGACCTCAGTAGATCATCTAGTCCACCCCCCCTGCCAGAGCAGGGTCACCCAGAGCAGGGGGCACAGGAACACACATAGGAAATGCATTGTCCAATCTAGATATTGGCAGTTGACTTGTTCAATACTGTTGGTACCTAGGGATGGATTAATAAGGGCAGAGTTATTCACATCCTCTCCCTTCCTGACCAGGGGGGCTCATGGCTATGATGGCCCAGGTCTTGAGGCCACAAGAATTTGGCACAGTAATTATCAGGGCCACCAAGAACTATTTCAGACCTGAACTGACTTTTTTTCTGAGTACAAAGAATTCTGTTTTGAAGGGATTTTTACTTTGTTGTTTCAAAGAATAAGGAGTCGTCCACGATGTAAAAAAGAAAAAAAGGAATGCTTTCATTCTTACAAAAAAGAACCCCCGTCCTCTTCCTCTTAATGCAGTCAGACTCTTGCTTGTGACTTCTAAATGAGGAAAACACAATTATGGCTTTGTTACTGCGCATTACTTCATTTGCCTGGCCTTGAGTTCTGAACTTCGTGCAGCTGAACACTGCCCCACAGATCTGTTGATAGGACGGGAATCATAAATGCTACCTGTGGGAATGGCACGTTTTCCATGAAATGTGGGCTGTTACAATAACCAAAAGGAGAGGAGGCCAAAGGGTACTGGAGATGCTGGGGCTAGTATCTGCCTAGAGGGGCACAGCAAGAGCCCCAGAGGGGATTTTTCTGCACTCTTACAAGGGAAGACCAGCTATGGCCATATTCCCCAGATGCCTGTGGGTTGTGCAAGGAGATGTGCCCACCTGTAGGTGAGGCAGGTGCTGCTGTATGTCCCAGAGTAGATGAGGGACACTAACCCAGTTTATGCACTCAGAGACCCTCTGGTGACTAGCTGGGAGCAATGCTCTACGGGCAGCGGTCAAGGTCGGGAAGAAAGAGCTTCTGTGGAAAGACAGAATTGCTATAAAACAGTGGTTTATGAGGATTTGGAGAAAAACATGTCACTTTAGTGGCCAGTACCTGATAAGTCCTAGCTCCTCTCCATTCCTGTCTACCATCTTCAGTATCACCATTTCTTTGTCTGTGTTGGATGAATACCTGGATGAAAATGAAGCAGGGAAATCCCATTAGCGCCAGAACCGTGGCCACACTCTGCGTTGCTCAGACACGTTAACTCTCTACTAGATTATGCAGTGGAGAGCTACAAGCAAGGAAATAAAGAGGTTATTACAGATACTCCCAGAGCACAGTGAGGCTTTAGAAGAGCATCTGAAAATAGCTGGGAAAGTAAGGAAAGAGTTATGGTTGTCACCGACCTGAGGCACTGCTTCTCCAGAGGATGCAGACAGGAGCTCTCTCTCAATACAAATTCATGCACCAAGGATGGCACTTTAATGCCGTCTGAGTCAAATGCTAACATCTACTAAAGCCTTTTTTATTTTTTCTTTCTTTTGTTTTTTTAATTTTTAAACAAAGCATAAGGTCACATCCTTGACCAATGCCTCACATGCTTGGAGGGGGCGACCTCAACTTTCAATCCCACTCTTGCAACTAATTTTTGGGGATGAACACACCCAAGCGCCCAGGAGGGCAACAGTGTCGTTCTGCCATGGTCTTGGCTCCATATTTTCAACTGTCCCATGAATGACCAGAAACACACTAGCTGCAAGATGGCTGGGTGATGTTCCCAATCAAAGGGGTTTCATCAGGGCTCTGTTCCTCTCCTGCTTGAGGAGCTTTTACCTGCTTCGTTCAGATGCTGGATTCTCAAGATAGGAGAAAGGGCTTCGGTTGATCTGACTGTTTTCTACAGTGCCTCTGTTTATAAAAAGCCTTCCTGTCTTCATGTTCTGATGTGCTATATCAATGCTCTGAAAAGCAGAAAGGCAGGGAATATTAGTCCGTGCAATGTAAGGCATATATGAGATTATCCGGATAAACTCTCTCTTTTCCTCCACGCCTGTCCCCAACCTTTTTTTGAGGGCTTTCTATTTTTCTGAACTAGTTTAAAATTCTAGAAAATTATGATGATATTTTGAAAACACTCGCAACTGTCTCTTTCTAAAGAAAGAGTTCAAGGCTTCTGGTTTTTGATCCGATTTCACTGGTAAGCATAAACCCACCTCCAAGTGTGTTTTAGGACTGAGGCATTTGGAGATGCTGCCGCGAACATCACAGCAAGAGCTCCGTTAGTCACAAACGTATCTCCCCCCACCTTTTCCGCGTTTATGGGCTCTCATGTCAACAGACTGGGTGACACCGACCTTTACGATGCCATTCACGATAGCGTTGAGGGACGGTCTGATTAGCCCTTTGCTAGTGATCCAGAAGAGGGTGTACTGGAAGTAGCCACCAGGCCCCGAGTGTGTGTGGGTGCCGCTGAGGATGACGTTGTCCTGTCGGTACAGATTGCCGTACTTGCTCTTCAGTTTCTCAAGCACCTAAGAGGAAGGAAGTGGTCCTAAAAAACCCCTTTTTCATGCCCAAAGGCTATAGAGATTTGTACCAGCCCTTGCAAAAAATCCAACCGTTAATCTTCTCTCTCTTTCTGCCTGATACTCCCAGACTGGTGTCACAAGTAGGTTATAGCTACTGACTTGGCAAGAACCTTAAAATAATAAAATCCGGTAAGTAAAGACCTCTGTGCTCAACTTACAGTGAAGCCCTGATCATACAAAGAGCCTCTAGTTCTCTGGCACCTCCTTCCCTCCCCTGCGGTGCTGGAGATCCAGCATGACACAGGCACCATGATAATATATTCATGATTCAAATGTATTCATGATAATTTTTCTGCTAAGGAAAGCATGGTCAAAGTCCAGCCTCATTTGCTGAGGAATCAAAAGCTCTTCTTCAGGAGAGACATGCTGTCTCTCCCAAGATGGTGCTGCAAGGAGATCCCGAAGCAAACATGTGTGCTGCCATGCTTGGTGTCGTTTAGCAATAACTACAACCTTAATGCTAATACCTGCGACAACCCAAACTGTGCCAATCCTTCGTTTCCAGCCACATACCTCCAGCCTCACTTTCTGAGACACCATTCCTATGTCGGCGCTGACAAACACGACTCGCCTGGAGGCGTCGGGGTCTGCCACAATGAAGGCTCGGCTGTAGAGGCGGGTGAGAAGCCCTCCGCCCACCTGGTCTGGGTTGGCATATCCCATCTGGAAGTGAAGAACTCCATCAAGGCCACGCAGCCAAAATATTGAGCTGCGCATTCCTTCGCATGTAGTTTTTTAAGTAGATTTGCCAGCAGGTGAAAGGGCTGATTCAACACACGAACACTCAGAGCTGCAACTATATTGCCCTGTGATTGCAGGAATCGTAGAATGGTTTGGATGGGAAGGGACCTTAAAGGGATCACCTACTTCCAACCCCCCTGCCAGGGGCAGAGACACCTCCCACCAGACCAGGTTGCTCAAAGCCCCAAAGAAATTCCACCTCATGTTTGAAAATGACAACCATTTGGCAAGGCAGAGCCTCTAAACTGGAAGTTATGCAAAAAAATACTCAGAGGTGATGAAAATCAGTATTTCGCCAACCCTGTGCTCAATTCCCCCAACTTACTAGAGGAATTTCTGCCACGGGTCCTGTGCAGTCAGCTCGACCTACGCCCAGTAAGTAGTTTGCTCTTAGTTCGCTGGAATCTATAGGAAAAAATAGCAGATCATTGGACACGGGAGCAAGCAGGATCAGGGACAGACAAGGCAACCCAGACTTTTTAAAGACATTGCATGCCTGAAACCTGCTCGACATCCCCAGAGGACCCGGCAGGCCTGTGGAGAAGGGGATCCAGCTGCTACTGTCTGCTTGGTTTTCCAATGGGCTGACGATGTGATCAAAGCGTGCTGAGGTTTTTAAGGCATTGGGGGGTGGTAAAGGGTGGACCAGGCATGAAGAACTGCAGAGGGACCTCACAAGACAGGGTCACTGGGCCGTGTGAAATGTGTTGTGATTCACAGGAGGGGGGAAACAAGCCTAGCTTCACCGATTAAGCTCCAAGCCCAGCACTACCGTGCAGGAAATAGATCCGAGGGTGTTAAGAGCTGTTTTCACACAAAAAATTCAGCTCAGCAGCAGTGAGAAAAAGGGGATGGCATGTCAGAAGCTACCGGGAAAGGACTGGAGAAGAAAGATGGGCATATCCATATGTCACCCTGGTGCCTCCAACGTGTCCCATGTCCAGCACTGGTGCCCTGGTCTCAAAAAAAAATCACAGCAGAGCCAGCAGAAGCTCAAAGAAGGGAAAAGCAGCTCTGGGCAATGATCTCCAGGCAAGCGGTGAGGAGAAGCCTGGACAAACTCATGGAAGAAAAGCTGCTGAGGGCTATTCAATTAAAAAAAAAGAAAAAAGAAAAAAAGAAAAATCTGTGTCTCAGGAAATCCCAGAGCCACAAATCACTGGAGGCTGAGATAACGCTGTGGGAAAATATTTCTATGTGCTTGATTTGTTCTCACAGTCTTCCCCAGGCAGCCACTGCTGCTCAAGGAAGGGCATCAGGATAAGGGGACACTTGGTCTTCCCAGTCTGGCCTGCCCTAGGCCGTCACTTAAAACAGAGAAGTGAAACACTCACCCTGGCCACAGACTGACCACAGGGTACATCTCGCTTTTAAAATGGCATGAGTGAACAGGACCACCCATTAAACCTACCGTTCTTCCACCTCCTCCTCCAACAGCTACAACAGAGAGGAACTGCTTGTGCAAAACTCCTGTGCGTTAAAGTCTAAAAACATGAAGAAAGTGTGAACTACATCCAATTCGAGGTAAAAATCTAGGAATTGGAACATCCCATTGCTGACATGTTGGGGGATGCCCCATCCAGGGCAGGAGAGATGCCTGGCTCTGGGAAACGGCTCCTGTCACGTGGAAACATCTAAAGTTTCAAAATGTTTTCTTTCCCCATGAGATTTGATTTCTCCAGAGGACAAGCATGGGGTACTTTAGAAGTGAATTGAGAATTAACTTCGGGCAGCTCCCGACACCCACCTCCCCATGTCTGGTGATGGAGTTGGAGGCGTTAAATGGGCAGCGATGGGACTGCAACCGCTGTGAAGCCCCTTGGTGCAGTGCTGAGAGCGAGGGGCTCTCAGGACCCCCTCCACCAGGCAGAGAGAGGGAAGGGAGGTCGTCCTGGATCCCCACAGCCAGTCTCACCCACCAGCCCTGAGGCTGTGCATCTGCTGCCCAAGAGATGCTCGCAGTGGGTTTGACCACCGTCCTCCTGGCCCAGAGGCCAGCAACACCACAGTGCCACACCAGCGCGAGAGGACCACACGCAGAGAACGTCATGAAGGTTCAGCGGTGGCCCAGTGACCCTCTACCTCTATCCCTTTAATTTAAATTACTGGGCTGGACACACACTTGAGTGGGGCGTGTGATGGCAGGAGTGAAATACATCAACTTGCCGTTCTCTTTGGCGAGAAAGTGGAGGATGAGGAGCACCGCGGTCACCGCTATCATCAGCACAAGGCAGACGATGAGGATCACCTCCAGGCGGGAGAAGGAGCACTTGGACCTCTTCCCACACATGGCGGGGGCACTGCGAAAGCAGAAAGGAGCCGGTGGGGAAAGCAGATGGGACAGCCCCCATGTCAGGTACATCCCACCCAGAGCAGCACATCACCCCCCCAAAAGACCTGGTGATGGTTTCTGTTCCCCACCCCAGTGTCAGGGCAGGCAGCAGCAGTGATAAGGATGGGAAGCAGATTTTTCAATCTGTTTAAGACAGCAAAATATATCTCCTGCAAGCAGCGATCAGTCCCCATCACGAGGTCTGATAGGGCAGGGTGAGCGGCCGAATTACCAATCCCGCATTTCCCAGGACACTTTGCTCCCTCTTTTGAAGAAATTTTTTACATAAAGCCCACGGTCTTACACCAGATCCTACATTCACTGGGAGGCCGAGGGAGACGCTGCGGCCTGAAGCTTCTCAGCATTTCTGCTGCTCATGCTCTCAGAGCACATCAGAAAACAATACTGTGACCATAATAAAAGTCAATTTAGGAAACTCGGCATGAGAAAAGCACATCCCATCAAGTGGACATCAGGTGCAGTTCTCTCCTGGCTAGAAAAAGTAGTGGCTGTGACAGCTTTCCAAGAGAAGACCCTCTGTATAGACTCTGGCTTGATCATCTGCAGAGCTCTTTGTGTTTGCTTTTTGTATTCTTCCTCCTTGGACAGAGGGGTTTTTTTGGTTAAAGATTAACAAAAAAAAAAAAATAAATTCAAAATACATCTATGGGAAAATAGGCTATTTCCTCCTCTGACAAAAGCTCCGGTGACCCCCGATTTGTCCCGCTCTGGCACCGGAGATTTGTGTGAAGGGCTTCGGTCTTGCCTGGGGGAAGTGGCAAAGACATGCCTTTGGCCCTTCCTGTAAGTATCTGTACAAGGTAGAAATAAGCCTTTTAAATAGCTTTGGACGTTTCCATGTGTCCTTAGGTGTGTTAGCAGATAAAACTTAGCTGCAGATCACATTTCTCTGCCTGTGACCGAACCCCACATTTGGCCAAAGGAGTGGTTCTCTGTTTACAGTGGTGGGAGGTCTCCATCCTTGGGGATGACCCAGCTGGCCCAGACATGGCACCAAGCAGCCGGTGTTGGCCCTGCTGGAGTCCATCTGTCCCAGGATTGGAGATGGGGAAGGATGGGCAGGCAATCAGTAAGGCAAGAGTGAGGCAGAACCTCTGATTTTCCTGGAGGCAACATTTGCCTCAAGGTGGGTCTGGCTTGGAAAAGCTTATTCCTGCAGGCTGTTCCCTGGAGGTGATACGCCCTGGAAACAACGAACCTGCAGAAAATACCTGCTGAAATTAGCATTTATGGTGTTGGAGAGGTTGCAGTGAGAACCAACATCACCAGAGAGCCAAGTGGTCATCCAGACTTGCTATAGATGACCTTCCTTACCAGCTTCTTTTGCCGTGGTAAGCTACAGCAGTCGTGATCATTGCCGAATTTCACCTAGCAAATTTCCTAGTGGCAACAAATATAATATTACGGGTTTCCTTACTCCCCTTTTTTATTCTCCAAGCGTGGCATTGGCAGCCAGCCGCACAGCGCTGCAACCCATCCAGATAATCGATATCACAGCACCAGCCTTAAACACATCTGCACGATAAGCCATCACTGTTTTCTCCTTCCAACTGATGAAACAGCTGAAGCAATACTAAAAGAAGCAAACATCAGTCCTATGAAATCCCAGTGAAATCTCATGCAGACTTACCCGAGATCCCTCCTGTGTCCCAGCGTCTACGGGGACGTCTCCCAGCTTGAAAACTCTTTCAAGCTGAAAAGTTCAGCTTGAAAATTATTGCTGTTATAGCCCTGTGAGTCAAGCACTCCACTAGATAAGAAGAAACCAATCAATAGTTTTTACTGCAAAAGGAGATGATAGGGTGGTTTTTTTTCCCCCCAGTGTATTTATTTTAATTATGAATGGTGCCTACCTCTCTAAAATAACCTTTCTGGGATTGCCCTGATCAGCTCCGGTGCATGAGAAATTCGGGAATGGGACTTTTTCCCTTCTCTTTGCCTCTTCACAGCTTGACCAGCCTGTGGCACGGCTGCTTCTTCCCACCTGGCCACGGCTCCTGTTCCTCATGAAAGATTAGTCCTCAGGGTTTCCAAACTCTACTAGAAGAAGAACTTGAACAGAGGATTGTATTTTAAGTGTAAAATACATTTCATTAATGTATTTTTATTTGTTAAACAGTATACTTATTAAAGAACAGCTTTTTTTCCATCTGGGCCTTTGAGTCCCAGATAGGTTGCAAAGTGCATAGCACCAGCTGCTGAAACACGCTTTAGCTGAAGGATTTTGACAGTTTGCTCTCCCCAGATGTAACGGGACCCACCACATCCTTCCCAGAGCAGCTGCCTGCCCTTACTGGCAGGGGCAATGAAAGACCCCACAAGCAATACCCCAGCAAGTGTACCAGGGGTGGCGAAAGACCCCACATGCATTTTGGCAAGAATTTAAGGCTGGGACCACCTCTGAAATTTCCCCACCCCCTAATCCAAAGGTTAATATTCCATCTAGCAGCATGTACGTGCAATGTGAGTCACTGCTTCAAGGTCACGTTCAGTATCACCTTTAACTCTGCGATTTTTGGACTGGCTGGTGGGGAGAAGCAGAATTTACTGATACGTTATCTCCTCGCTGCAATACCGAAGGAACGCGCTTGCCCCTGACGTCAGCGGAGAAACAACCTGCTCTGCCATGTGGGCTGAGAGATATCCCCAGCCACCTCTGCGCTGCTGAGGATACCCTGCTTCGGGTCACAAGGTCACCTCAAATTGTGCACTGGGCTCGGCGGTGACTGAAAGCCTCGTTGGACAAAGCCATGAGCAGTCAGTCACTCTGCTGCCAGGGGAACGGTGGTGGGACACAGCCCAGGCAGAAGCGGGTTGTGCATTAGCAGGGAGAGCAAGAGCAGTTCCTGAAGGTGGTATGTTTGCTAGACCATCATGAAAACTTAAGAAATTGAGTTTTAAGTAGCTGGTGTAGTGATGGTGTGTCCTGCCAGTCTCACCCCGTGAAATGCAAAGAACTGAGGACCTCACTACGGCTCTTATAACTCCAGAAAGGACAATCCAGCTGTTGCTGGAGGTGGAAAAAGAAAAGGAAGTTTGATAGCAGCTCAAAACACATTTTGGGGAATATTTTAAATGTTTTTCTTTTATAAAGGCTGCTCAGTGATGTTATGGGGACCCATAGCTCCCCATCTCCCCGAGGGGGCATGGCCATGTCCACCTGCCCTGGCTCAGGACTGCAAAAGCAAGCTTTTCGGTACAAAAAAGGGACTTTCCGGACTGCAAAGACCTCAGCTGAAGTGCTAAGGGCTTGGTAAATCCCTCTGAACTCCTTCCTGCCTGTGGAAATGCAACCCAGTGCCTCCAGAGGAGGTGGGTTATCAAGATGGGGTCCAAGAAAGTGTTTATTGAGCGCACAGAGGTCATCACTTGGCAGTGCAACAGGTACCCCTGGAGCACCTCAGAGCCACTAGCCCCCTCAGAGTCAATCTAGCAAGAAACAACAACAAATTAGCTCAAAAGAGAAGCCCTGGAAATGTGTCTTCTCAGCACTTCTCAGAAGAAACTCTCCCCACTGGTTTCTGCGCCTACCAATTCTGCTCACCAGCACAACCACCATGAGGAGGGACTGTGGTCCCATTAGGGGCACGATGCTTACCCCAGAGCGGCCACACCAGAGCACCTAGCCTGAAAAAAGAAAACCCCCACGCAAAAGCTGTCCTGTCAGGGGCAGGATGCTCACGAACCTGCTTATTAACCACTGATGGTTGAGATCAGTAACTCTGCAGATCCAGGCTGGAAGGAAAGGAAGGAAAGAAAGGAAAGGAAAGGAAGGAAACCAGAGCCTGGGAAACAACAGTAGCCAGGGTCAGAGGGGTCAGGACATCCCTGAAATTATGCTGTATTTGGGGGGAGGGAGAAAACGAGGGATTTGAGAGAAGGCACGCAAGCACGACCCAGGAAAATGATTTCCTTTGTGAGGTCCTTGTTCAGCAGTGCCTGGGCAGCCTGGCCATACACATCAGTCTGGGCTGGTATCACGTCATAACACGCCAAGTTACCTTCTCGTGAGATGAAAGGTTCCCCACAGATCATCCTCTTTCCCAAAACCCAGAACCCTCCAGCTTCTCCCCCTTCTCATTTTGTGCTCAATAGCTGCAAACAGCGGAGGATTTTCGTTCTCAACGTAGCACAAATGCTGCGGAGCACTTCGGGACAAGCCAACAAAGCACTTGCAGACCTGCTTGGTTTGATGCCACCCCCCAACCGACTCATGGAAATGCTCAGCTGGTCTTGACTTCTCCTGACAGATGCTCCTGGTTTCTCGTATGAGACCAGGTACCAGGTTTTTATTTCTTGAAAATATTTGACACGGAGCATTCAGGGGATTGTCGGATTAAAGAGCATGGATTTGGAAAAACTTTGTCGGTAAACAACATAAAGAGATCTCAGAGGATAAAACGACACCGTTTTTCCTTTCTTAAAAACATTTCATATATTTGGAAAGCTAAAAATATTTGCAATTTTAGAAAAATTTTAGAAAAAAACCCCCACACTAAATTAGGCAAATTTGCTTTGAAAAGTAAACCAATGAAGTATTTGCTTCCCTTTCTGATCCTCATTTTTTGGTTTCTCACACCTCCAGAGCAAGACCACATCATTCCAGAGAACTAATCCTTTCCTCCAGCATCTACGTTTCACTTTCAAACCCGCCTGCACAAACCCAGCATTTCCTGGTCTCGCGGAGAGCTTGCTTTGTGCAAGCCATCAAAGCTGGGACCACGTAAAACAAAGCTCTTCCCTTCCAAATGCACAGGAGGCGGCAATCTTCTCCGCGAACCTTCTGAAAGTGAATCCCTCCAGCCTGGTCTTCCAGTGTCAGTGTGCAGGAAAAGCGATGGGGAAAAACCACCAAAGAGACACGGAAGAAAGGTACACATAGAACACCGAGGACTTCCCACCTGGCCCTTGGCCTTCCAGGTGCTCTTCCCATGAAAATCCCAAATTTAAGCAAGTCAGAGAAAAGACTAAATCAACAGAGTACTTACTCATCTGTTCTGTCCCTTTGCTGTCCTTTCTTTTCTCTCAATCCTCATTTTAACCCTGAATTTATCATAGCACTGGCTCATCCACAGGCGGAGGAGGGGAAGGACGTAACACTCCATCAGCTGCGCTTCACTGTTTCCCGCTCCACTGGAGAAAACCAGCCTAAAGCCTGGATGGTTTTCCCTTCCTCCCCTCTCCTGGGGTCCTTCACGTGTTCTCACAGCGCTGTTTGTTCCACCTTTAAGACCTGATCTTGGCTGAGCTCCTTCCAAACGCAGGCTCGGAGAGGCTTCACCTGGATTCAGCACGCAGCAGACCTTCATCCAGGGCCGCAACGCTCCTCGCAACAAGCATTTTGGGCTAACCCACAGGGGTGCGTGAAGGTTTCCAGGGGCAGTCCAGGAACGTAGGATGGCAGGAACACAACAGGAGGCAATTTGTCCCCGCCAGGAACAAGGCTGTGTTCACCACGTCCGACCTAAGCGTAACAAGCAGGAAAAAAGTCATTGGTTAAAAACAGTAAATAAAAGTAATGCTGTAAGTGGTGAGGATTAAAGGAACGACTGCCTTTGTGGAGGCAGGAGAGTTACCCCCTTCTTCTAAAGGATCTCTGCTTTTCTGACACGGCACGTCGTCATTGGAACACCAGCCCCAGCCACCCCATTTTTTCCATGCCCAACTGAGTTTTGGTTGACAAACCATAAACATCTCAGCACCAATGGCCCAAAGCCAAAACACATGCTCATTTGCATTATAATTAAAATGTGATTTTCTACCAGCAAGTCTGGCCCTGTTTTGGGGGTGAAGCACCCACTGCTTTGTGCTTGCAAAACGCCGCTTCCTTGTTTGCTGGATGAGGTGTGGGGTTCTTGAACGTCTTCAAAAGGCCCTCCTAGAGACTCACACCAATTCTGCTGCCTTTCTGTTAATTAAACTCATCAAAAAAGGAGTCCAGAAGAGACCTACCAGCTGGTATAAGTCACTGCATACACAGAGCTGTGAAGAAGACAGATCTGCTGCGTAATCTGGCTAAATTTTTGTTTGCCTCTGCTGGGGATTATCAAAAGAGTAATGAAAAGACTGACATTTCCTTTTTTTTAAAAAAAAAAAAAAAAAGGTTTTATGCCCAGGTCTTTCTTTATTACGCAGGAATATTTTGTGTTGTCATCTACAAAACCAGAAAGCCTGGCTGGATTTCTGCAGCCACTGAAACCGGCTGCATCAACCCTGCGTTTTTCTGGGGAAATCTGCAGTGGATTCCCATTTTTTTCCTGGGAATCCACTGCAGCTACCCCATAGCTGTGAACGATTCTCCAGCAAGGTCAGGCGTGCCACAGGCCTTGTCACTCGGAGGATTAAAACTTTGATTCCAGCCTATTTGTTAAACCATGGCCAGATCCTGAGTAGAAAATTGAAACGACCACCATCTCAACGTGGACATACTGTCCCCAAGATATTCACCAAAGCCTGGGATCCTGGATGTCAGGAAGGGAAAGAGATTATAAAGCCTCTTAGATAATGTTGTTTATTTAATAAAGAATGGCCAAAGTCCTTTGTACCTGGACGCAGGAGGATCCTGATGGCAGGAGATAACATTTCTGCACAGAGCTGTCAGCAAAATGCTGCTCAGGTTTTGGCAGGGACACACCAGGAGATGATCCAGGCAGCACCACATGGATTTTCTTCCCCAGATTTCCTCGTCCAAGCAACGGCAGGTAGCTCCATTGGGTAAAGGGCTGAAGTCATGGACATGATGGCCATGCTTGAGTACAGCTCCATGACCAGGCTGGCACACAGACCCAGAAGCACCAAGTGGTAGTGCAAGATCTCCCTCGAGATCTCTAGTTGGTTACCCAACATCTGGGACATAGACTGGTTTGGGTTGGAAGGGACCTTATAGACCATCTAGTTCCAACCCCCCTGCCTTTGGCAGGGACACCTTCCACACGCAGTGATTTCCTTCTGGAGCATCTTTCCCCTCCAGTGGCCAATACAGCAATAGAGGTGTCTCACCTGATCCAAGCTGGGCTTAAAGCTCCTCAGGTATTTCTTTGGGACACTTGAGCGGGGCGGACAGGTTGCCACAGTCCAGGTGGGTGTTGTGCAGCTGCCTTCAATTGCTCAGTGAAACCACTCGTTCTTTCGGAAAAGTCCAATCTGCCACCTGGCAGATGAGCTGAGAGAGCTCATCCCACTGGGTTCAACGGGAGCTTCAGCTGTGGACGTGCCTCTTGCCTGCTCACAGGAGCTCTCTGGGCTCGGGCTTGAGTGACACAAGGAAACACGGCTAAAGCCAGCCCACCTGGTCATTAAAAAATTGCTGTTACAGCCAAACAAACTAAAATAGTGCTCCAGGCAGGCCAGTAAAAATGAAAAAAAAAACAAACCAAGCCCCAGTCTTCAGGCTCTGCAGAGTTATCCTGTGGCTGGGTACTGCCGATGCCCGTGCTGCGTTCCCTGGGGCAAGGGGCTGCAGGCTCCTTCGCTCCCAGTCCTCCCTCGCCTCTGGGCATCTCCATCGGGAACCATTCCTGTGGCTGTTAGTGTTTAAAAAAGCAAAAGCTCCCTTCGTTTTGGTATTTTCCTTCTCTCTGAGCACGGAGGAATTCCTCAAGCTTTGCAACGGGATCTTCCCAGTCTTTATGTTTTATATTCAGGAGGGACTCTTGCAACGTTTTTGGTAAGGAAAGGCCTGATCCTTTGCTACTGCTCTTTTTTTATGTTCAAAATGGACAGCATTACTCCAGCAAAACCTTACAAAACAGAAGAAACTGTTACAAGGTGCTTCCTACATACGAAGTGAATTGGAAAAATGAAACGTTGCCTCCATCAGCTTCTTCACCCTATTTTTGCAAGTCCGTCATTGGTACCCTTCCTCCTAGTGCTGGGGCTATGACGGACACTCCTCTTGCTGCAAATGTGCTTTGCAGATATTAGGACCGGTAATATTAGTATTACCTATGTGAACGCTTACAGTGGACATCCATTAAAGTCATTATTTGCAATCACTGTTTGGTTTGAAGAGCAGTGCTGGTAAACGATATGGGCCTGTGAGGTTTCCTCAGGCAGAGGTATCCCGAGCAGCACGATGTAAGTGGGAAGTTATCTTGTAGGGAAGTTCAAGGGTAAGCACAGAGTAAACAGTTTTGAATTTAAAACATGGTCAGTCTTTCATCAGCTCCTACCCTTAGGGCAGAACATGAATATTTTGTTACGTTTGTATGTGCTACGTCCTACCAGCCCGGATGAGATCAGAAACCAGCTCTTCAACAAGACGCACAGCTGCAGAAAACACGAACCATGTGCAAACCCGAACCAGATGCAAACACTTTGTCAATGCAGAACGAGTCACAGTTTATTTGCAAATTCTTTGTTTTGCAAAATGTATTCGTTTCACCTCAGCAGGAAAGAACGTCTTCGTAATTGTGGTGCTTTTATCCTCTCTAGGAGTCTAACTGCAGATTTGTTTTCGAGATCTCCCTCAAAATACGAAGTAGTTGGAGACAGCTTTGATTACAAACAGCTAGCACGTAGGTAATATTATAATGTGGATGCCCGTATAATACAGGGGACAAAAACCAGATTGTTTTTTTTCTAGAATGAAAGACAGTGGTATGGTGTCATCTGTCTCTTCTCACAAAGATAATAATGGTAACTCTCACACATACTAGTGCCATAGAGGTTCTCTTGGTTTAATTTAAAACTCACCAGTCTCTAAAAAACATGGGGATTAAGATCATTGTATTTATATGAGCAATAAAGCCACTGAAAGCCAAACGATTAAGGAAGGGTTGGGTTTTGTTGTTGTTGTTTTGTTTTGTGTTTTTAACTGTAATGGAATTACAGAATTCAAGATATACCGTGCTTGACTTTAACTCGATTGTACTTCAGAAAGCTACGTAATAGAGTTATTCACATGAAATATGGGAACAATATTAAATGTTCCATTAGTGTGGTTTTGCTTTTAGGTCCACCAAGCTTGAGTGATCGAGGAACCTCTGTTCTGTCACGAACTGTGGAGGCAAAGGGAGGTGAAGAAAGCTGAGCAGGGAAAAAAATCTGGAACTAGTACCCTAAAATGCGTAACCCGGTGGTGTTAATGTTAATGTGTCACCTGTGGCTGCTATCCGAAGTTCATTGTAATATGGAAATTAAGAATGGAACGGGACACAAGTGCAATTAATGCTGCTAATTACCTATAATTTATAAGGTTTTATGAGAGTCTTGAAAACTGTTAGAAATAGGAAGCGCCAGGCGGGAGCCAGGAGGGATGTGCCGCTTGCAGAATGCAATGGAAACGCCAGGTCAGGATGGAGGATTGGAGAAGTTGGTTCTTGCCCAGGAAAGGGCAGGAGAGAGCCCTGGTTCCGGCAGGCGCGTTTCACAGGCCGGCACTCTGCCGCAGAGACCTGCCGCTCCCAAAGGCAGTCGGGGCCTTTTAACACCTTCAGCAGATGACGGGGAGAGCCTGCGCGAGAAATCACTGCAGCTGCGACTGTCAGAGCCGAGCTGCTGAGGGTAGGCCTTTTTCCTAATCTATTTTCTTTCTTTGTTTCCAGATTTACTGAAATCTATAACTTTGTATGTTACGGGAATAAACGTGGCTAACTCGTTTCCTTAATCTTGTCTGGGAAGGGAAGCGGTCCCGGTGCAATTCAGCAAGAGGAGCCGTGGCCTCGGTTAAAGTGGTGCGTGAACGTATGAGACTGCATTGTGCCCAGCCTGCGCTTTTCCGGGGCTGGGCTCTCATTGAAGCGAGGAACTGCAGATTGGCTCACCTGAATTTCATCCTTCCTTTAGTCCATACTGAAAGCGCTGTTAGACAGGTACCGCTCCGTAGCCAGAGGCACAATCCTGAGCGTGGATGCACCTGGATGAATAGGGGGGGGCTTTATACTAGTGGGGTTTATCTTGCCTGCCAGGCAGGGGAAGTTTTCTCAATACTCGGTGTCACGAGAGGTGGAATCTGTGCCTGTGTGGTGGGCAGGAGGTGGCTGTGCCTGTTGGATTGTATGTCAGTACAGCCTGACAGCGCAGCTAAGCCATTTGTTGTGAAAAGTCATAGAGAATGACTTCGTGTCTTCACAGCACCGTGCTTACTTTAAAAATATTCATCTAGACTGCTTTACAATCTGCATGTGTATACAAATTGCTTCATTTACTAGTCTGGTCCCCTCCGGGGTGAAATACAGAATCAGCTACTTACGGATGCATCATTCAGCACAAATCCGTGGGGCCATGACACCATTCAGGATCCGTCCCTGCCGGAAAAGGCAGCGTTTGCAGTTAAACTCTTCCCAGAGACCACGGCAATGGCAAGGTCGGATGCTCACAACTAAACAGTGCTCTAACCTCTGCTGGTGTGCTTTTATCTCTAAACACAATTAACACATATCACTTAAGCTCACGACCCCTTTCTGCGGGTACAGGTGAACCCTAAAACTTCAGCGGGGAAGCAAGAGGAGGAAAAAAGTGATGCCAAGGGGACAGAAAACCAGGAGAGGAGGCCCATAGAGCTGCACGACAAAAACCTGCTGCAGTCCCAGCTCCGGGCTACCAGTATCCTTGGAGGGCCTCAAGCACCTGTGCTTACACATGTGCAAAAGAGCTGGTGAGGACCGGAGGGAAGGTGTTTTCCAGGAGGGATACCAACAGCTCTGTGGGATGTGGCATTTGGGTACTTACAGCTTATCGGGAGACAGCACGCCGTGCCGTGGAAACATCGTGGGTCCATGGCATAGCTGAAAGCTGCTCCTGGTAGCGGGATCAGAGCTATTTGTGGTGGTAAACAGCGACTTTCCTGCGGGACAACACGGATGGGAGCACGCGTGGAAAGTTTGGGATGGGCAGGTTGAAGGGGGAGAAGGGCTTTTGCAAAGGTAGCCAAACTGGAACGATTCCGGTTTGTGAACTCAAAAGTCACTGAGTAATAGCTGAACTGAAGGGATATCAACCAGACGTTATCCAAACGCTGTCCCGGGACGCAGTATGAGCAAAGACCCTCCTCCTGCCCTTCTGGTCAACCAAGTCCTGGCGAATCGCTGTTACTGTCTAATACTCGATTGGTGTTGAGACATGGCAACCCCCCAAAATTCTCCAGCTCGCATGCCTTACGTCTATCCACGCATTAGATGCAAACGGGCTAAAGCTTCACCACAAATGGAAAATATTTTGCCATCAGTCATCTGAAGCAGCAGCGAAAGACCGAACGCACGTTCCCTGTCTCATACGTAACATTTCTGCCTTCAAAACCGAAGCCTCCCTTCCCCGGTGACCCCCAAGCCTGGCTGAGGTTTCCCACGAGCTGAGATGCAGGATGACGTCATGAAGACGTCATCCCTGTCCCTGCCATGGCCAGGGGACAGAAACCAACAGACCTGGAAAAGCGCCACGTTTTCATTTCCCTGAGCGGCAGCACAAACCAACGGCAAGGAGGGCACTGGGGCAAGTGTCAAAACCTCTGCCAAAAAAGTATTTGTGGATTTAACCAAAAGGAAAAAAAAAAACCCAAAACCAGTAATCTGATGAAATGGGAAGGTGTGTTTCAATCTCTCCGTCAAAATGCAGGCAAGGGTGGAAGTAGATTGAAGGGATGAAAAATAATAAACCAGAGTATGTCTCCCTGCTGGAAGGCTCGGAGCGGTATCTTCGGGCCAAGGGGGAGACATCAGTGCAGAGAAATAGGTGATCTCCTGAGCTCTGGAACTGGGCTCTGCCCGGGGTGGGGAGGGGGCATTCGTTACTATGATGTTTGTCTTCTGGAGCAACCGCTATGCATACTGAAGCCCTGCTTCCCGGGAAGCGGCTGGACATCGCCTGCTGATGGGAAGTAGAGAATAAATCTGTTGTTTTCCTTTGCTTCTGTACGCAGCCTTTGCTTTTGCTGTCNCGCCTGCTGATGGGGTGTCCTGCCTACCCCAGTGAACACCAGCAGCTCCTAGCGCTGTACTGGGGCCTGGCCCGTGCCTACCGAGACATGGTTCACCCCAATCGGAGGACTGTTGTTGAGGGAGGGATCCCCAATAACAACAACTGCCCCGGGAGTGGAAAAAGAAGCAGCGGATGAGGAAAACAACAGGTCCGCATCATCGATTTGTAAGGGAGGAGGAAGAAGAGGAAAGGTTTGATCAAGAAGACGGTCCTTTGACAAAGAAGTTGGAAGGAGTGAGAGAAATCAGACGGGAAGCAGAAACTACCCAGTCCCTGACCTCGTCAGAACTTTGGGACAGGAGGAAAGATTGCAGCCGCCAGCCCGGTGAGTGGATTGCTGCCTGGCTGCTCCGACGCTGGGATAATGGGCCCAACAGCTGGGATCTCTTGCTAGAAACCAGGGAATTGAGAGAGGAATTGTGAAAGGGGCAGCAATTTGCAGTCCCTGGAGTCAGCTCTTTTCAAGTGTAAGGGCAAGATGGGCAGTCAAGGAAAATCTGGTGAACTGCGCAGGAAAGCGGATGAAGGCATCAAGTACCTGAGNACACCCGGCCAAGGTCAACCTGGGGCTCGAGACGAGGGCGGATCCGCATTAAACGTGCTATACTTATAATTAGTTATTAAGCGGCAAGCTCCTGCGCGAGTCGCGGAGTTTGTTGGCTGCTCTGCTTCCCTCTGTATTTTGCTGGGCGTGGGAAGGCGCTGGGACAAACAGCGGCCCTGTGCTCTGCCCTGGCGGGATGCTCGCGCCGGGGGAGCTACCCGGTGGGGAGGGCAAGGGAGGACATCTCCCTCTTCCTACCCAGGACTGATGGGGGGGGAGTTAATTAGCGCAGGATCCCGAGGTCCTTGTTCGCCCTTACGTGAGCTGTTTAATACGCCCCATAGAGGGGTGCCCTGCCTACCCCAGTGAACACCAGCAGCTCCTAGCGCTGTACTGGGGCCTGGCCCGTGCCTACCGAGACATGGTTCACCCCAATCGGAGGACTGTTGTTGAGGGAGGGATCCCCAATAACAACAACTGCCCCGGGAGTGGAAAAAGAAGCAGCGGATGAGGAAAACAACAGGTCCGCATCATCGATTTGTAAGGGAGGAGGAAGAAGAGGAAAGGTTTGATCAAGAAGACGGTCCTTTGACAAAGAAGTTGGAAGGAGTGAGAGAAATCAGACGGGAAGCAGAAACTACCCAGTCCCTGACCTCGTCAGAACTTTGGGACAGGAGGAAAGATTGCAGCCGCCAGCCCGGTGAGTGGATTGCTGCCTGGCTGCTCCGACGCTGGGATAATGGGCCCAACAGCTGGGATCTCTTGCTAGAAACCAGGGAATTGAGAGAGGAATTGTGAAAGGGGCAGCAATTTGCAGTCCCTGGAGTCAGCTCTTTTCAAGTGTAAGGGCAAGATGGGCAGTCAAGGAAAATCTGGTGAACTGCGCAGGAAAGCGGATGAAGGCATCAAGTACCTGAGAGAACTGGTGGTGCAGGAAGCCATCTACAGTGATCTAGACAATGATGAGGTCTCCAAAGATCCCGAGGAGGTCCTGTGGAGGAAGGTGATTCAAAGTGCCCCAGCATCATATTCTAATAGCTTGGCAGCAATGTATTGCCTGGATATGGATACACCAACTGTGGAGAGAGTGTCGTCTTGGTTTCAAAAGTTTGAAAAAAATCTCTGTTCCTCCTCTTCCCTATGGGTCAGGGCTTTGGAGGTCAGGGAGACCCCAAGAAATCAGTCCTCTCAGAGGGAAAGGGAGCCCCCGGCACATGCCGTGCGGCACACTCCGGCTCTTCCTGCGTGACCACGGGGAGGACGTGAGGGAGCGGGTGAACCCACCTTTGAGCCGGCAGCCCGTGTGCATGAACCGAGGGAGAAGACAGCTGTTAAGAAGGGGTCCCCCAAGAAGTCTGAGAGACAAAAGAAGGCAATCAGCGATGTCCCAGATGTAGAAGAACTGAGATCACCTCCCTCGATCCAGACGAGGGGACTTCTGGTCCGGCATTGCCAGGGTCAGGCAGTGAATACTCACCAACAGAGGGTCCCTGCCTTCGGCCAGGAGGAGGAAAGGTAGGACCAAGTGGTTCTCATGGTCTGGCACATCAGACCCACAGGTATAAGGCTTCGGTGGACACTGGTGCACACTGTACACGGGTGCCATCAGGGTGTAAGGGGCACAGAGCCCATCTGGATCTCCGGAGTGACAGGGGGATGCCAAGAATTGTCTGTATTGGAGGCTGAGGTGAGCTTAACAGGGGGACAAGTGGGAAAAGCACCCCACTGTGACCAGCCCGGAGGCCCCTTGGCCACCTGGTGTCTGGCCAAGGACACCCCACCACAGCTCCTCACTCGCTCCGCTTCCCTTTAAGCCTATAAAATAGTGTGGAAAACAAACCAAAAAAGTCACCTCGGAGGGAGAGCCGAGGCTCGCTCACCCAGGAGAGGGCTGCCCGCGCCAAAACCACCCTGCCGGGCAGCGAACACTGCTCTGCACCCAAGACTCATCGTGCCGGTCCTCCTCTGCCTGCAAGAAGCTGAGAGAAACCAAAATTAAGCCCAAACAAAAGGCTGCGCAAATAACTTGTTTGGCAATGTATCTTTCTCCCAGGAAAAATGAAAATCCGTGGTTAGGATAACGTTATGCTGCGATTGGCGTGTGCTGCGGCTGCAGGCAAAGAGCAGCGAAGCCTGAGCAGAAGCCGTTATTGAGTTAGGGAGAACGTTGACCAAAAAATCATCAAAAGTCACCAAAATAGCATCATAACTAGGTCCAAAGAAGAGACCCTTCAATTTTCCAGTTGCTTTGCAAAGCCTGGGCAAAAGCAGGGCTTGGATGAACTGCTTCAATCCTTCCAGGGGGTGAAGGTTCCCTACGGGAAAGCTCTTGCAGCAAGTTGTCCCCATTGTGTTAAAGGGGACGGGACCAACTCCAAAGCGACCAGACCCCACGGCACTACCTGGAGGATTGCCCCCATCATCAGAGAGGGGTGGTCAAGGGAGACGTGTCTTTTGAGAGCAGAAGTGGTTAAGAGATTTCTAAGTCTAAGCTGGCAGCACTTCCAGTGCCTAGGAGTGTAGGAGACACCAGAAGCAACGCTACAGCAGCCAACCTGGACTTCAGCCCATCACCTCCTGCCTGAAGCACATTCCCCCAGGTTGACCCGTTCCCCCTTTTCCCCCTTCACCCACCTGCAACAAGATCAAAAGGTGGCTGGATGCATTTAGAAGCATTTGTTGGACAACAAAGCACTTTGCTGACAACATCATCTTAATTTTCACCCAAAACAGCCTTTATCAGAGTTGTTCCCGGGGCCTGGAATGATGTTTTGCTCCAACAGGCCCAGCAGCAGCCCCACGGACACGGCACTTACCTGGGATGCGGGAGAGCACAGGGAAAGCATCCCTCTGAGGAAAAGCCAGGCAGCACGGGCAAAGCAGAAGAGCTCTGGCACAAGGCTGGGAAATCCTCCTCACCGCTCTGGGCCTGGAGGCTAAAAACCAACAATGCAGAATTGGGCAGATCCTGCCCAAGCTAACTCCGGCTGGGGTTTGTTTGTTTGTTTTTCTGGGCAGAAAATAAACGAGGTGGGCTGCTCTGTGCCCGCCTGTGCCTACACGCCAGCAAGCAAGAGCCCCCCCCACCACTGGGGCAGAGATGCTGCTGCTGAAAACCATCCGCGGTCAAGCTGGAGGGTTCCCCCAGCTCCACAACCTCGCCAGAGCTGTGCTCGCACATTTAAAAAAGGTTGCAGGACGGATGCGTGGAGGATGTGGTGCCCGAATCCCGAGGCTCACCAGCATTCCCTGCCAAGCCGACAGCACGTGAGGATAACCCGTGAGCAGAAACGATATTGAGAGGACGCACCAGTGCTGGAAAACCAATGTTGATTTTTCTACAAGGAAGGTTTTTTCTACGGAGGAGATGCTTGGGAACAACGCGCTACATGACACATCTCTATTTAGTCGTCCTTTTTAGGGAGTCCTTAACAAACGGGTCAAAAAGAAGCCTTATATCCTTTCAGCAAATATTTGCTGCCAATATCTGCTGAACTGAATGGGAAAAGCTGCCAAAAAAGGAACTCGCGGTGGCTTGTCTTCAGGGGGTACTCTGACAGCCCAGCACCAGAAGGATAAAACAGGCAATACATTGAGCTGCACCCTTAATAAAAGCGGGGGGCGGGGGGGGGAGGTTGATAGGGGTTAATTGCTCTTTTCAGAGGACAGAAAAGCAAAGGGATCATTAGCATTGCTTGGCTCCTGCTCCTGAAAAACTTCCCGCCCCTGTATTTTAAGGGTCTTAAAACTTTTCCCGCTTGGAAGGACTAAAAGCTAAATCAAAATGGATCTCAGTGACATCAAAATCCACCCTCCCGGCAAAGATCTTGGTTTCTGTTTGTCCACGACTCAGGCAATTGCCAGGTCCTTCTCCATCTTAAGCTGTCCTTTTCTAGTGGAGATCCCTCCTTGAAATTTCAGCCTCCTGGAATCTGCACTAGACAACAGGTTAAGGTTTATCCCACCACACGCAAACCAGGCTCCTGTCCATCCATCCTCCTACAGGCGCCCTCAAACTAAGCAACTCAATGTTCAATCCCAAATCAAGAGAAGATGGGTTTACTGGCACAACGTGGGAAGAGCCATTAGCTCCATTTGCTTCCATCGAGGCAGCAGAACATTGGATTTTAGCTCTTATTACTGACTTCTCGCTCCTCACTGGCACAAGTTCATCTGTGGCAAAGGTCCACGTGCACCCAAGCAGCGCAAGCTCCACTACCCAAGGCAGATGCACGCAACGCACCAGTGCCCAGGGCAAAGTGACGATGTAGGGGGTGGTTCGGTCTCTAACTGGGAACAGCACTGCCCTCGGAAGCTGCCCATGGATCTCACCACAGAACGTTCAAAAGACAAGTGTGGCTGTCCAGAGTCTCCAGGAGACCACCATCACTCACCCCCTGGCTACGCTTCTCCAGAAAGTGAAAGGCCGAAGAACCACTGTAGACGCACCATACCTGAGAGTGGTGTCAGGGTCTGGGGGAAACGCAGCCGAAGTGATTGACGGTGGGAAAATTTGGGATGCCCAATCCTTAGTGCAGTGCTAAACACTGAGCAGCTGCGCTCCACGCACCGATCCCCGCAGCCATCACCCGTCTTAAAAAGCTGGTGCTGCCGAGCAGGTACTCACAGAGGGGGAGAAGAACACGGCAGCACAAGCCCCACAGCCTGGAGTTAACACTGTTTTGTCCCGTATCTACTCCCTCCTCCGGCCGAGGCAGCACCCAGAGGGACGCCGCACTGCTGAGCTCCGTCTCCCTACTTGCCCAGACTTCTTTCTCAAAGCCAGCCTGCTCTACCAAAGCGCAGCTCTGCTGTGAAAAAAAAAACCAAACAAACCATAAATAAAATGAATCCATGTTTAGCCAGATCCATGCAGTAAGTCAGACACTACAATGCAGAATTCAGCAGATTCCATTTAATGTCATGTGCATATATCCATACATTTACTTATGTCAATGGTTTGGATGTGCGTGATGCCAGGTCTTGAAAAATCTACCTGTTCCTTTACGTCTGGGAGCGTCAATTCTCTCAAGCAATCATCTCGGGGTGGCTTTGCCTTTTTTAAAAAAATAATAAAAAAATTAAACCACGTGGTTGCAGAGATAATACCACAAATTGAAGGCAAAGCACGCAGAGCTCATCCCTAAAATTTGTCACCAGCTCTGCAAACGCTGTTGCGAAGGGTTTTGCCAAGAAGCACGGGGTGGGAAGTAATTCCCTCCCTCCCAGGGAGAAAGAGAACGGTCGGAAACAGGTTCCTCTTGTTTTGCATCCCCAAACAACAGCCAGGCAAAGCAGCAGAGGTCACTCCCTTGGAGAACTGATGGGGTGGTTTTGGCCAAGGGTACGGAAAAGGGCAGAGAGGTAGCGACAAACCACCCTCAAACCCCCCCCC
>VXBO01003508.1:183824-220032 GCA_013400135.1 Rhinoptilus africanus
CTTTACAACTTTTTTTTTTTTTTTTTTTTGCACTTTTTGACACAGTCACTGCAGATTCTACAAAATCAAGATTACCAAACCTTCCTGTGTCTATCATCCTATTCGTAGCGCGGTGCAACAGGTAGAAAGATTTCTCGATTTTACCCAAGGCGGGTATTTAGAAACCTTCATATAGTCATTTGCTAGAAAATGGCTTACAGCCCAATCTTTGGGGCAAGAGATATGAAAAGTATGTTTTCCCAAGAAAATAATATGCTTTATTCCCAGACGTGACTGGAAAGACCAGAACTTATGATATAAAAGCTTTCATTTATGCTGTCGCATCATATACAAAGGAACATGGTGATGGGCAAATGTAAATCCCAAATCTATTAACAAGAAATGTATAACAGTGCATGATAAGTTAAATTTTCTTTATTGTTGTCCAACGCAGATCCTTTGGAGAGAAAAAAAGATCACAGTGCTTACCAGGTAACTGAATAGGTTAAGTCAAGGGAGCTGTTAAAAGAAAGGGTTAGGGAGCGGTTGATTTTTTTTATTTTTTTATGGCATCTTCTCGTACGGAGTTCTTAGCACTTGGGACAGGTCCTTTCCCCCCCATTCTGTCCGTTGACACGCTGTTACGTGTCGTTCACCAGACGGCTGTATTTCACCTGCCTGCCCCGGTGCAGCACCGGCCAGGGGAAGGGCCAGTGGTAGGAGCGAGGTACAATTCCTTGGACATTCTTTTCGAAGTACTGGAAGGGCTTGTACCACCAGACCCTTGCAAGGAGGTTAGTTTGGGAAGCTTCTTTTAGCACCTGCACAAAGACAATCAGAAAAAAAGAGAATTACAAAAGAGCGTGTCACTTACTCACAAAACTTCATTGTACGTCCCCTGCTACCATTCATTGGCATCTTGCTTAAAGCCGCTTCCAAAAATCTCTCGATATCCATAAACACTTCCCAAATATATCTGCGTGGACAAAGATCAAGAGGAGCCAAGCCTGCAGGCACCAAATGTTGCTCCCCAATGAGGCTCACCCTCGTTTCCAAGACCCTAGCTGTTCCTATGGTCCTGTCGGAAGAGAATCTATGTCCCATACAATCAGTCTCTCCTCTCCTTTGGGAATCAAAAACAGCTGACCCAAAGCACAGCTTTTTCCATATGTATCTTTGAAATTACATGTAGCTCAAGAATTGCTTCAGAGCCTATCTGTGCGCCCACAGAGCAACAAGCATGGCATGTCTCAACCCACCCAGAGGAGGAAACGGACCCTGTCCTGCCCTCCACCTGCTCTCAAACCCACCCTTTGGCTTCTCCTAGCCGTGGGCAAGCCACAGCTGGGACCCAAGGAGCGGGCAGGCGCCAAGGGAGTTATCCAGCTACCTTGCTGCACGTTTTCAACACCAGAGCAGGGAAGCATTGTACCAGTCCAGCAGAAAGTGCAAGCACGGGGCTCCTATGCTAAGCTTTCTTTCTATGTCATAAACTCACAGGTGAAATAAATCCACTTAAGCCCTAGTGGGCTTTTGCTTTAAATTTTAAAGTCAGACACAAGCTACAGCCCTCTGCACGTGGAGCAGCACCAGGAAGGAGAGATTAGCACGCAAACGTGTGCTCGGGTAAGGATCCAGAGATCGGCATTTCCCAACATCTCAGCAGCTTAGGGAAGCAATGCTGAGCCATCTTCTGAGTCACATCCTGCAGCAGAACAGGTACGTTTCCATGCAGTAAGGCAAAGGGCTTTTCTGAAGCAAGTCCTCATTAGCAATCCTGACTTCAGTAGATTCCAGCTTGGAAGCACAGCCGCTTGACACTATTGTTTTGACAGAGTCCAGGAGCAAAATCAAAGCCTGGAAGTCAGCGTGGTGCTGTATGACAGGAGTTACCAAGTCTGGGCACAGATTGCTACTGAACGCAGTGGTTCCCAAACTGACTGAACACCAAAGTGCATTCTTTGTAAGTAGGCATTTTGTGGTAAAAACGTACCACAGGGCTTGACTGTGGTATACTGCTTCAAGTAGCATCAAACCCACTGGAATAATATGATGTGGTAGCTAGAAGACCCTGATACGATCTGAAATTCTGTGCTATCACAATATTAACTAATGCCCTATCATCATGTCTGTCTTAAACATAATTAACTGGAGTCTCATGCAACAGAGAAGCAAAATCTTTCTCGACATTGCACACAAAATATCTGGACACCAATTTGCTGTCACAGACCTAAAAGTAAGTGTCTCTTAACTCACTAGGTCCTTCACATGGCTAACAGACATGCACATTTTCTCTCGCATCCCTCAGCGTTGTAGACTCACCGCTTACTGATCTAGTTCACTGGCAGGAAAGTAAGAACAACAGGAACGACATGAGACCTCATTTACACTTCCTCGTTTGACCTTTGAATCTTTTACCGTTTCTCTCTGGTTGAGTATTACAAACCACGCTTTGCTCTCTCCCATCAAGTGCCGTGTCTCCTCCTAAGCAGCTCCTCGTTCTCAGTATTTCCCTCATTACTCTATTTTTCATGCCTTCCCAGACACGGGACTTAGGATAGGAGCAGCCTATTCTCTGCCGCACGAAAAGGAAAACTTTTCCCTTGGTCAGGGGAACTTCCTGCCACTTGGAAACACTTTGAAAAACTGGCCTGTTTTTAGCGAGGCCTTCAAGAGACCTGTCATTTAACTAAAGGGCACAAGCCGCAGACTACAAGGAAAACCACCCAGTTGCCTTTAACAAAAAAAACCCCAAACCCCAAGGCAAAAAAACCACCCGCCACATCTAAATGGTTTGCTTTGCTGTCACAAAACTGGCCAATTGGCCTCATTTCAGAAGCATTTCAAAACCTGAGGTTACACAGCGGATGCAGAAAGGCCTGCCTGCCTGCGGGTAGGCCTACGGATATTTTTTCAGTCAGGACAGAAGATGACCCCAACCGATGATGTCTCTTTCTTTCCTGCAATCCCAGTGTAAGAGGGGGGGAAGAGCGGGATGCTCCACAAGACATGGGTGAGCCCACTCATGCAGAAAGGCTCAAGGCAAAGAGTGGATGTTCACCCACCACCACGTGACGTCAGACAGAGTCACGCAGATCCGAAGACTGGGAGAAAACTCACTTGCTGGTTGGCCATTGTGTGATACCACCAGAATAGTCTTGTAGTGATGTAGTAAGCCACCACCACGTCCACAGTGTAGTGGTCATGAGCGAGGAGGATGCAGAACATCCCAACTATGCTGAGCGCCCAGCAAAGCCAGTGATACCACCAGAGTCGCCGTGGGGAATCTGGAAAGAAGGACAAGCAGCCATTATTCCAAAGCGAAACATTATCAGCACACAAGACTATTGCCATAATTAGCAGAGGACGCAGACGGCAATCCTGGGTGGGTAGTGCAATGCTTGCATTAAGATTAAGAGCAGGAATGCTGAGATCGCAGAATAAGCATCATTCTCTTAAGGGGTAACTTAAAACTGTACTCCGGGGTAATCACATCCTGGGAAAATTAGAAAGGTTATGAAATCTTTGAGAAACAGGTCCAACACATAATGATACCCTCGTCAGTAAAATTAAACGATTTATATTTCGGTATTGATTCTACATAGTTGGCAATCCATTCCTCTTGCCTTTCATGAAAGAGAAATGCACACATTAAGGCCCGACTCTTGCGAAATGTGCAACCTTCCGTTTAGCGTGGCACTCGTCTCTCTCCAGACTAGGAGACACAGAGCTGAAATACCATTCATCAGGCAGGGTGCAATGAAGGTTTCAACTATATCCTAAACAAAGCATTTTCTTTCAAAAGAATGTAATCCAGACATCTACACGGTAAAGTGTTTTATTTTGTCTCCAAGATTTCCTTTTTCAGTAAGCCCTGCGTCTTTGAAGTTCTATTGTTTTTATTTAATTGAGAAAGTGTGCATTTTTACTTTCATTGTATTTATGGATTGGCACAACAGTAATTCTTCAACCAGCAAGAAATTATACAAAAACAGTAACAAACTTACACTCTTTGATAAATAAGTATGTAAGAGTTAATATGACGGTGTGACCGCTGTACAGATAGTCACCGCACATGTTGTGGGATCCTGTGATGGACAATCCTCCGCCAGCAATCAACTTCATTATCCTTCGCAGATGAGATTCCCAGTCTCCAAAAAGCTGGTGGAAAAATAAAACACAAAAGCACAGTAAAATATCAGCACTAACTTTTCATAAAGCAATGGTGTTAGCCAGCAACTTTGCCTTTCAGTTATTCTCTCTCTTTGCTTTGATACACAAGATCAACCAGTGAATCCACAGACTTTTCCAAAAGCTCATTTCTAGAGGGAAAAAGACTGGAAATGAGACATGAATTTATTTTTTTTATTGATGCTTTGCGTCTATTACAGCTAGTGTTCATGTGAGCACAGGCTGTACGCACCTCCATCCATTTTTTCTAAAATATATTTTATTTGAAGTATTCAATGTATGAAGAATCAAGGAAATTATTACAATTTCCCTATAAATACAATATCCCAAAGGACTACTGGTTTTTCTTATGCTCACAATAAAGATTGAAATGGCACAGAAAACAGGCAATTTTATTTACACACATATTTGTGTGTGTAAAACCTCTTGACACCAGGCCACTTCCAGTTGCAATGATAAACACGGCATCTTTCCAGTATAATGCCAAAGTGAAAAAAATGGTCCAGAAGCTGTTAACTCCTGTCAGTGGTTACACTTACAGTAAAAAAGGGAGGGGAGCAAAAGTTGTTTTCCATGTTATTTATAAGTACTTATTGCTGCTACCACTTAAAGGTGTAATCTTTCTCTCAGGTTGGCTCGTGGCTGTGCAAGGAAATTATTTTTAGTGGGGATCTTCAAGCAGAGCTAAGGGGGTCAAGATCTCTTTTTACTCGTTATATTCTTGTACTGGGATATACAATGTGCATGTGTGTGTGTATATATAAAAAAAACAAATATAAACCTCACATATATACGGTGAGGTTCAGCATAATGACTCTTGGAAAACATATGACTTCTGTAATACAGTCTCGAAAAATCCAACTTCACCAATAAAAAGGAATTAAAAATATTTCCAGCTATAGCTAGAATTTTGTCATGTTCTCTAAACATCTGGTTTTCCTTCTGTTCAAGAGGCAATGCACTCTAAAATTAATCAAGCTTAATTTAATTAATTTCGTTCGTAACAGCACAGGCCCTATAGACGATAATCCAACAGAAAACAGGATGAACTGCCCAAATTGTATGTTCAGGTGTCCCAACCTGGATTCATTGCAAAGAAGAGAGTATGTCACTCCAAACTCTAAAGCCTCCCAGCGCCCCACCTTGGAAAATCTTCAGAATCATTTCTTTCCACCTCGCATTTCAAGAGAGATTCTGTTTGTCAGAGCACAGTGCCAAACTTCTGCCCTGGCTTTAACTCACACAAGTCACGCGAGCAACAGAGATGTTCCTCCACATCCAACAGATTCGCCCTGACCCACCTCCAACCCATGACGCCGTCTCAAACAGTATTTCTGAAAAAACTCCAATTTGCCTTAGGAAAGCCAAATCTGACTTAAAATTTAAAAGATGGGTAGAGGCGATGCTTAGGGACATGGTTTAGCGGTGGTTTTGGCCGTGTTAGGTTGACGGTTGGACTGAAAGCTCCCTTCCAACCTAGAGGATTCTATGATTCCAAGCAAACCAAGTCCTTTTGGTGAAGATGCCTCTCTCCCTCCTCTCAGGTGACTGAAGGGCAGCTGGTGCTGCCCCAGGACTTTGCTTTTGCTGCTCCCAGCTCCAAAACAAGCCCATGTGTTAAATAAATCCACAAAGAAAATGCACGCAGTGGGACAAGCACAACCAGGATGTACCGAGCACCTCTGGGACCCAACGGGAAGCAGGACCCACCCGTGCTCAAAGGAGCGGGACTAACGGATCAATGCAAGCGACGTGTGCTGCATCCTTACCTCCTTTTACCAAGTTTTAAAATCCATGGTAACCATTTAAGAGTCAGATGGAAACGCAGACTCCCCTAGGCTGGCCATTATAGGCATGTTTTTATTTTATTTTAAAGCTTGGTCTTCTTTAAGAAGTGGAAATTATTACTTTCTGACAGATTTAAACGGGGTCTTCGCAGCAATTAAACATTTCCCGCTAACAGTTCCTTACAAAACACGACAATGCTCCCCAAAGCCCACTCTCTTCACAACCATGTATAACTCAACAAGGTGTTGAGAGGTTATTCTTTTACCACCAGTATATTTCTGGCTTTCAAGAAAGCCCAGCTAATCCTTAGTCTTACCAGCGCAACAGAAGAGCACAACACAGGCTTGTCTTTACTTGAGTAATGAGACAGACTGGCCAGTGCTGTAAATTTCCACAAGTGGCAGATTTACTCACTTCAGCCCATAAATAACCCTGTTCTTTCTTTTCTAATTTGGTGACAGCTGGCTGATCAAATACAAATGTTGACTCCGCTCCCACTTGCTTCTCTTTACTAAAGACCTCGGTCCCTCAAAAAGCCACACGTGGCTTGGCAAATGCTCTGCCTTGTCAAACAACCCGTCTAGTACATTTGTTGGCTTTATTTCCCCAAGGAACCAAAGCATTGTGGCTTTGTACATACCGGCAACCCTCACCGGAACAGCAACAGCACGTGTACTGAGTCAAATCAGGATTTTACTACCTGCAAATCCAGGATTTTACTACCTGTAAATCAGTGATTTTACTACCTCTCATCTAACTTATGGCTGTGCACACAAAGCCGTTGTTGAACTGTGTGTGCAGTAGATATTTCACAGAAATTACTTTTTTTTTTCCCCTCCTTTCTCCCGCTTAAACCAAGCTATACCACAAACAGTGCCAGGAAGGGCATGGAGATGAACCGCCACGGAGAAAGAGCGCTTGTGTCTAATATATGCACCTTGTTCCCTGCCGTAGAAGTCCGGTTGTATCAGATTTGCATTTCCCCATCACAAGCATTGCAGTAAGGACCAGCTTTACACCAACGCTTGCGCGATGGATGCAACACCACCAGCCCTGTCCCATCACCACCCTGAGCACGCGAATTACCCTTCAAGGCTGACGACAAGGGTCTTGCCTAAGCACCTCTGTCTCAGCAGCTTAGTTTCAGCCACGGCTTTCGCAAGCCCATTTTATTCCTTGGCACAACAAACAGGGGTCACTGCTAGATTGGGGAGGAGGTGGCAAATCCTCATGCTAACACAATTGCATAAATATATGCAGGGACAAACAGCTGCAAAGGAGACAGGAGTTTCACCAGCCTTAAAAAAGCCCCTCTGGGCCCTTTTCAAATACAAATCATACTTGGGTTTGACACGCTGTTTAGAAATGAGTCACACACGCCATCTCCACAGGTTGCACACCTTTAACTGCTCCAGTGGAGATCAAAAAATGCTGATTGTGCTAAACAGCTGAAAATGCTAGAGAAATGGCGCAGATTAGCACTTCAAAAAGGGTGGGAACACCTGCACTGCCCCAACGTAGCCGTCAAAACCTTCACCAAAAAGGAAGCTGATGATCCGCAGAAGGACATCCCCATCACGCCAAACTGATATTTTCAAATTAGAAACAATTATTGAGAAAGCGTCGCTCACAGTTTTGGTAACAGCGGGACAAGGGGAAAAACATATAGATTAAAATATGGAAAGGCAGTCAGAAGTAGTTTACCTTTGGAGAACACTTGAAATGCATGCCAGGTACTGGGAGTGTTGTCACATACATTGTAATACACCGATACAGGTATAGTGTGCCAACTATACAGAAAAATCTTCTGCTAATTATAGACCTAGAAGGAAAAAAACAAAAGAAAAAAATGAGGAAAAAAAATAAGGAGGTCACTCAATGCAAACAATATCTGCAAAGGTAAATAAAATAAACTACCTACTGTTCTCCATACTTTGGAAACTCGTGACAGTATCAGCTTACACCTGAGAATACTGAATTACTTTATAAATATTGTCATGCTTTACAGTCAGAAACAAAAGAGTAACTCAACTAACCTTGCCCATGAAGGTGATTACAGTAAACAGAAGGATTAGAATACAAAAGCCTGTACAGCTTTAGTGTTGAAGATGTTAAAAGGGATTTCATGCCCCACACTCCTTCATTAGCTTTGAGCAGTCACTAATTTTCTGTTCAAGGTAGGGGACAAAGTTACAATATTTTCATTCTAAGATGAAAAGGAGCACGTTTATTTCAGCTGGCACACGCATTTAGTAATTACAAAGGGCTGCTTGAAAAGAAATCGCTTGTATGACCCAAAGGAGTGAGAACGCATCTTCCCTGAACTGCACTAAAGAGGAAACAATTCACGTAATCTCCGAAATACAAATTTAGAGCTGCGTTGGCTACAGGACAGAGTGTTTTCCCGGGAAGTCAGTCTCAAGGCAAGCAGCTGTATCTGCAAAGAGATTTATTCATTGGGGGCTGCCTGCGAGTCGCTGACGTAGGCAGAGAGGGCAGATGCATTTTGGGGGTACCCTGAGGCAAAACCAGCAAGAGCACACGGGGTAAAGAGCTGCAGCTTGGACTCAGGAGCGAGAGCCAGCCCCAAAACTGGCCCGTTGAGTTTCACTGCTATTAACTGGCTAATAACATCACAAGGAAAGAGCTACAGCAATTAAACCCCCTTCCGGCACGTCCATCGGGCCGGGAGCAACCTCTATGTGAGCTCACAGAGTTCAGCAGCGAGAAATCACTGCCAGAGTTACAAAAATCAGGGGCAAATCCAGTTACAGCAGTTCACAACTTTAACCCTTTGTGTCCTGCTGGCTACAGGCCCTGTTAGTTCTGGTTGATTTTAAATCATTGTTATTCACAGTTATGATCCTTTGGGGAATACGAGGGTAACAACACAAGCTGCAAGTTCTGGCATTCATTTGTTGCTATTCTGAAGCGTTCACTTCTTAAAAAGAAATAATATTTCTATCAAGTCAAGCTCTTTTGAAGCTCAAGATTGGCCATCTTTTTTATTTTTAATAGCTTTTGGCAGAGTTATTAAACTGTAGTGCTCCACTCTCGAAGGAGTATGGCTTCGCAGTGCCAGATCAATAACAACTTGAGTGTCTTAATTTATCAGAAAAGCTTGAACTATTACAGTGTAAAGCATTTTGCACTCGAGCTCACTGCTACCAAAACGCAGTATTTCATATTTTTTCTTCCTCCTCCTGGTGTAAACATGTACAAAGCCGGGAGTTAAAAATTATACTTTATTAATGGAGCGAAATTGAAGAGCGGAAGGCACCACGCCACTGGGGCAATGGTTTTCCGCTGCGTTTTGTATGGGGAATTTTTGTCTCTGAAGGGTGAGCCAATAAAGATCTCACACTTTTATCACCAGACACGAACTTGCTTTGCTTTATAACCTGGTATCATGACAACCAGGGGGGCTGGAGATTAAAGACTGAGCAGCACTGTAGTTGGAGAGAGTGAAGGTGCAGCAGTGTTTTACCAGCACTGAACTACCTTTTTTTTTTTTTTTAATTAAAGTTACCCATGAACCTATTTGGTTTATCTGGATTTAGCATGGTTTAACTTAGGAAAGTCTGTGTACTCTGTAATATATATATATAAAAAAATGTTAAAAGCCTCATATTTTCTCTTCTCGAAAGAATTTGTGTGTGCGTAGGTGATTAGGAGCCAGCTAGCAAGTACAACCTCTGAGCTTAGTACTGGCCAAGACAACTTTTATTCCAACTATCCAGACCTCACCTAAACTGGGTAGAGAGCATGCGGCTTTTCAATCCCATGAGCATGCAGGCTGAATCCAATGCCAAGCATGGCCAAAACCCAGCATTGTACTTCTCCCAGAACATCTGGGAATGCTTCCCAGAGAAGTTAATTCTGCCTCGGCAGTTGGCCTGGACTCCTCGAGCTGTATCTGTGGAAAAAGGCTTGGGCAGCCCACGGTCCCCAAACAAGACCTGCACACCCACCCCGCTCCTGCCTTCTGGCGAGAAACCAACCCAACGCCATGGAAGGTATTCTACAGGGATGTTCCAAGAAAGCTGCCACTGATTTCCTCGCACCAATTCTAGTGCCTTTCCCCGAAGCCAGGCAGAAACTCCAGTCTCTACTAGAAGGTAAAATAATTTCCAGGCAAGAAGGCAGCACCAGGGGCCAGGGGAAACCCTGCACTGTGGTTAGCTGGACAGACACACCCAACACCCTCTTCCATTTTGGCCTCAACTCTTGCAGTCCAAAAAAAAGGAGACACGTAGGTCCTACTCGACATCATCACGCAATCCCCGGACTAAACAAGGAAGAACTCAGTCATCAGTATCATGAATGGCACATCTCCATAATCCTTCATTGCTTGGGAGAACGGCAGGCTCATCTTAGATTAGATCAGGTTATTGGCAAATAATGGATCTGGTAGGCTAAGCAATAGGAATTTCACTGCTTGTCAAAGAAAAGTGTTTCAAAAAGTCTGACGCTATGAAGTTGCCTCCTTTGGTCAAAGGTTCAACACTGCCACTGGCTGCACTTCAGCTCACTGGTAGCAATGCTGCTGGTTCACCAGTGACCCTGATCTTGCACTTGGAGACATCCACGCATGGTATCTCTATCATCTGAGCAGGTGAGGAATCAGATCTCATCCTGCCCAGCAATCACCTGGCTTCACACCTTATCTTCAGATCTGGAATGGAGTGTGGCAATGGCCATCCCCGACACCATCGGAGGTCAGAGAAGTGAGGAAGGTCTTGCTGGTTTAATTCCCTCTCTTTATTCTTGAATCAAGTTTCAAAGGAAGATGATAACCCATGCCACAAAAGTGACTCGGCTCTTTTTATATAGCACTTAGTGGCCCAGATTCCAAAGCCACAAGAACGAGGTCGTCCAGATAAAGCCACCTCACTGGGTTCCTGTTCCCCTGAGCACCTCTCTCGTTCTTCCCTTTCTGCTCCTCACCAACAGCTTAGGCCTCTCAGACTTCCATACGTCTGCTTATTGACACAAAAGAAGACTTTTGGTCTCCAAAGCATTATGTGACTGGTACACACACTATTCCAGGGCTGACACTGGCAATGGGAAGCTCTGCGACTCCCTGGTATCTTCCCCTAACACCAGAAAGAGCCCTTCTAAAGCAAGTGAAAATAAACACATCAAAGCAAATGGGGACAAGGGGACAGACTGACGGGGGGAATCTTCATCTTCACATCTATCAATGATACCAACCATACTTTTATCACCAAGTCAACCCATGTCTCACTCCTTCAAAATCTCCAAGGACCTTACAAATTTCTGCTGTTCTTAATCTAGAGGCTCTGGGCTCTGCTCAGCTTCATCACAGGGTGTTTGATCCCTCACATTGCCGTAATAACCTGACACCCCATTCTTGAGAGCAATCCCATGTCACTGCAGAAAAGAGGAATAAACCGTCACCTCGGGTCTTGTAGATTACTTAATAGATTTGTCACAATCCTGTGGAAATCCACAGCTGTGGTGCACAAGGGTATCCTGCCCCAGCACAGCAATTCTCTTCTCAAGCCACCTGTACCTTATGTAGCTGGTGTTTTATATTATGTTTATATTATATGTTTTATATTTTAAATTTTAATGTTTTTCTCCATTATAAGAGTGAGTGATCCATTGGCCTCTTTTTATTTCCTTTAAAAAGGGAAATCTGTAAGTCTAAGGTCACTACAAAGTTGCGTGAACCGAAGAACCTTGTATTTCACACCGTGGGACCCAAATTACATTCCTTCTTCATTTTCCTACACAGGGGTCACTAAAAAAAGAGTCAGTGAACAGGTGAAGAATGAGATTTAGGCTGGGCAGCTGTGGGGACATGCTCGTGTCTGGTTTTTGAATGGAAAGGTGATAAGCCACCTCATCCTGCTTAAAGTCACTTGAGTTTGAACACTTAATTCACAGCCATGGCAGCACAAGTGTTTGTGGTAAGGCAGCCCAAGGTGTGCATTTACAGCAGTACAAATACCCTAAATTAAGCATCCGCACGGCCTCCGTAGAGGGTAGGCAGTAGGTTACTTCCATTGGCAGGCAAATTCAGCCTTGCAGTTCTGACCAGTACGAGCAAAGCAGAGGACAACCACTAAGACCTTGCAAATTCGTTGCACATCTATGCTTTTGCATATTTTATGATTAGCTTTTAACATACTTAGTGTCTGAAATTACCTGTCCCCTCTAACGTCAAGCAGAAAACGTACTTCAACGCTTTTTCACGCAGCACTGTTTGGGTGCAAACCCACTGCCTGTTGGTTTTGTCCAAGGGTATCATACTCTTAGGGTAGGTCTTTGCTTCAAGAGAACTACAGTGACACTAAATTGATCCCCAGGTGGTTCACAGCTGTATTCACAACCGCGTGAGCTGTGCTCCCTCTAAACAGACAGGACAGTCAACTGAGTTAAGAATTACATCCATTTCATGGCTTTTCACACATGAAAAGGGCTCCGGTTAGTTGTGCAGGCAAACAAGATCAGGGCAATTTCTTAGTTTCTGAGGTAGAAGTTGGACCGAACTTCTCCCTTTTGCACAAGCAGCAGTTTGCCTACGGCATGGTATCTGTTCCAGTTTGGGAAACCAAAACTCAGAAAGATCATAAGAAGCTTTGTTTTCTTTGGATGTAAACCAGTATCTGACCCCCAAAAGCTGCCAGAGGTATACCCTAGCACTTGGTTTTCAAAAGGTTTTACTTACTTGTATTTTAAGAGCAGCCACTGAACAAACCACAGTCCTACAAGGATCATGCCGTTGATTTCACAAATAGAAAAAGCCCATTGCACCCGATCAAAGCGATCAAAAAATGCATCTGGTAGGGGAGGCTGCACCTCCTTGGGAGGCACTCGTTCATGAACGACTGAGATAGTCACTGTGGTAAAGATGAAACAAGAAAGTGCATAAATAAAAGCCAGGAAAGTCTTGCCCCATTCCATAGGATACTGTGAGCGCTCTGGCTCTGGCATGGGGATCTTTATCATCTCCTTCTTATACCCATTTGGCATCCCGTTCAGCTTCAGTTTACTGCTAAAGCCATTCTCGCGCGTGGCGTTGCTCACGCTGACGCGGATGTGCCCATTGACATGCCCATTTTTGTGAGCCTCGATGTGGTGAGCCATTTTTAAAGTTTCAATCATGTGCAATAGCCGCTGTCCGCTGTCGGAAGACACCCGGGAGAGAGGCGTCTTCTTAAAATCCTCCTCTGTCAGGTTGATCAAATCCTGCCCAGTGAAGCTCTTCAATGGCTCACAATACTCCGGCACAGCATTTTCCGTTAGCCAATTTGTCACCTCCTCAGGTGACCACAGCACCACTTCTTTCATCTCGCCGGGCAGCCGGGGCACAGTCTGACATCAATTTTAAATCGGGCAGCAGTCACTGACACTCCAGCGCATCGGAAAGCTCCTCCTTGGCTTCATCTTGTCCGAGAAAGTAGTTTGGCGAGAGGCGAGTCCCTGTCTCTAACCATCCGATAGGAGCACCCAGGCGCTGTGGCAAACATAGGAAACTGTTCACTTCATATTCGTGTTGGCATTCTTCTCCCTGGGGAAGAGAAAAACCCCAAACCAGTCATTAGGACAGCATTTAGCAATAGTTTGCAATTCATGTTTAAAGACAAAATTACTGCAAAAGAATAGGTAGACTCTGGCACAGAAAAGACTAACCGATTTGAGCTCTAGCCTTGCACACGCAGCAGCATCCTTTCTGAGCTTGCTACTGATTTCTCAAGAGTTTTAACAGTCTCATATTACAAACACCACTTCGTGGCTGAGGGAAGGACTCCTTCCCGCTCTTTATTTGTTAAATCTCCTATTACTTTGCAGCTCCGGTTCATAACCAGTACCCAAACTCCTCTTAAAACCACACAGAGCAAATGTTTCGTGTTATTCGTGTCACAAACCTTCTCTCCCCCTTACGGATGGGTATCTTAATGCAACGTGTTGCAGAGAGTTATTGAATAGGAAGCCTGGCTTTTGTTTTTCCAAGGCAAAAACATCGAGTGTACCACAAAACCCCCTTTTTCTACAGGTCAGCAACACCCAAAAAAAATGATGTATATAAGCAAGGTTACACCCTCTGGGCCAAAGCACCATCAGGAAAATCAATACCCAACCAGGTTAGCCTGAAAATAAACCCAGGCATTTAGGTTTGCAGGATTCCAGCAGGTTATTTAGCAGCTCTTCAAGGTAAATTTTACAGTTTCCATGGTATACTGCTACAATTCAAATAAGTGTGTGTCATCAGCTAAAAAAGGAACCAGCAGAAAAATGAAACTTTTTAGTAAAAGAAAAAAAAGGAACTAGGTAACAAACTTCTACACCAAATTAATTACAAAAATAGCTCAGAAGGCTTAGAAAAGCTCACACCTTCCAATAAAAAAAAATTACAGGCAAACGGATGTTAACTTGCTGGAACCTCTTCCTGCATTTTTGAGCCACAAGCAACAACATCCCCAGCACAAGGCAGCAATCACGTGCCTGTGACCGCCACCAGAAAGCTCCCAGGTTTGAGACGTTTATTCAACGAGCAAACCAAAAGCCAGCCTTCCCCAGAGCAAAGCGAGGAAGAGCGAGAGCCCCCGTCTCCAGCCTCCCACCCCACAGACCACATCTCTCCTGCGGGGAGGCTGCGGCATGGGAAACACGAAGCGCCCTACAGAAAGTAGCAGCAGAGGGGAAAAACCACGTTTTCAAAAGCCTTATCACGCCTTTATCAGCTTCAAAGAATATTTTTAGCCTCTTACAAGCTACCAGATGTTTGTGTTTCATCACAGGGAGCAAAGTTGCCACCAAAATTATCTACGCTGCTGGCACGATTTGAGAAGTGGTACAAAACAGATCCCGAACTATCTTCCTACGCAAAACATGACCGTGCTGCACATAAATATCTTTTTTGACCTGTTACCTCTAGACTGAGCAAGAAACACAAGGTGCAGTTTATAATCTGTTTCTCTGTGGCCTGGTGATCGAGAAAAGAAAAGGCTTTGAATAAAAGACTGGCAGTACTTTGCAACTCTCACCTGCTGGGCACGCCATGGGCACACACATATTTAAACCCACGGAGCAAACAGGGATGAAGATTAATATTCCCCCTTGCAAATATCTTTGCTGTTTTAAAACAAGAGAGGATACAGCTCTATTTTCTTTCTTTTTTTTTCAGTGGGATTATATGTACTGAGGAAGGCTTTTAGCCATGGATCACTTCATTATTCAAGTTGTGTTTAGCAAATTGGTATTTAGTTACACAGCTCTGAACATGGAAAAAAAGGAAGGACTGAATTATGCATGTTAACCCACATTAGAAACTCCTCCAAGACTTTGACTTGCAGGAGAGCAGCTCAGCTCTCCACCACGCTGGTCTCAGCTTTCAGGGCACCTGAAATCCTGGGTCTGGCACCAGCCGCAGAGCAAAGCTCAAGCATCCTTATTCCATGTCGGGTGTCATCAGCAGTTACGGGAAGAGGTTTTACCTCCAGCTCCCCATTTGCCCTCGGTCTGTGCGTTTAAGGGCAACATCAGCCTTGAGCTACCTTGCCTCCTCGTGCCTGTGGCTCGGCTCGCTCACTGCAGAGCAAGGAGGGGTGGAAACACCATTGCCTTTTGGACATCCATTTCTGTCTCAAGCAATGCACCAGCAGTTCACAACTCAAGGAATCGTTTTCTATGCAAAAGAAATGCAACACGCACTTTCACACTCATCCTAGGGTCAAAACTCAGGTTGAAATCCGTGAGATGCACAACTAACAGGCTTGCCTACAGGCTTGCTGTTTCTGAGGGCAGTGCCTTACAATCTTGATAAAGCCCCAAGTTATTTATTTTTTAATCCCGTTACAACACCTGGGCTCTCAGTCTGCAGCAGGACCTCATTTTCCCATGTCATTTAACAGCTACATTGGCTGCCTTTCCAAGTTTCGCTTTCCAAATTCAGCATGGATTTGGGGTTGTTGGAGCACTCTGTGTACGCCACGAGGTGGGGCAATATTAAACCTTTTCGATTGGAAACGCTGAAGCGACTGAATCCCAGTTTCCCAAACCACTGAGAAAAGAAGAAAGGACCTTAAACCGCCAGCCCAACACCATACCAGCCTTTCTGTCCAGCCCCTGCCAACACACCGCAAGCCTCCTGTGTGCTTAAGGATCCAGGATCCCAAAAGACACAGTGCAAAGGGCTGCATTCATCACCATTCAGGAGCCTGTAGCCCACCTTCAAATTAGATCTCCTTACTTACCGTGCACATACATTTCTCCTCCTGCCATGGCTGAGCTACTGGATTTTAAAACGAGCTCTGTGTGGAGCCTAAGAATAAAATCCTGTTGCCAGCTGCAAATAGTGCTCTGATACTAGCACAGGAGTCGTAATATGCTGGTGTAACCCCATGACACCTGGGTCTGGAAGTGCTATGAGAAATAGCAAATGTATGTGTTTTGCAGTAAAACTGCAGAGTTTGGCAATATTGCTAAAAACTACAGTCAATTCAGAAACTTGCTCCTTCTTTAACTCACCATCGGCAACGCTATTAAAGGTACCGTACGCAAGAATAAAGATTGTTCAATTTCAGTATCTTTATAGAATATAAAACATAAATATACATCCTAAGAGTCCTTGTTGGTTTTAAAAATGAGAAATCCCAACTCACACACAGAGGCACACACTTTAGCCCCATTCCATCCTCTGCGGGTGGATGGATGACGGCAGCATGTGGCTCACCAAGGAGCAAGGGCTACCGAGTAGAAAGCTTCCGTCCTTCCTGATTACATTTCTGGGACCACAATGGTGCAATCCCAGCCCGCTGCTATCACACCACCGGCGTGTAAATCACTATCGAGCACCTTTTGTAAAAGTAGAGTAACCGATACCAAATGGAAGGAGGGCTTAGATAACACCCTACCAAGGATGCAGGCTGTGGAGTTGCTTTCCTCAAGAGTTAAAATGATAAAAAACAACTAAAATTTCTAACGAATACCTATCATCAAAACCTCCATTTCACAGCCTGCCTAATGGGGGAGGAATAGGCAAAAAAGATTCTTTACCAGCACCTTTCAGCTTGTCACATTAAAAATACTTGGGTTTCTATTTTATGTTCATGAAACCTTGATTGGGTGAGGTTTGTAGAAGTGATACAGGAGACTAATAGCCCTCACTGGCCCCCTTGCTTCCACAAAAGGTCTTCTCCTGTCCCCAAAAGCTGAAGATGAAGTGGGGATGGCCATCAGCTCCTGCCTGGCCACATCCACCAGCTTAGCTTTGTCCCTGTGCCCCAGCCAGGCATAGGGATGGGCAGGGGGACAGGCACGTGCCCAAGCATCCCCAGCTCCGATACGGGCCGTTCGCCTGGGCCAGGAAACTGAAACGCTCCCTCCATCCATAGCAGATCTGCTTCATTACAGAGCCTGTATCTGATGATGAATTATAAATAACAATGCGATTATCATAATAATACCAATTGCACTATGATAATGACACCATGCAAAACCGGTATCTCAAAATACCCACACCACAAGACCGAGCAGGATGAAGTAACTTAAGCAAGGTCTCCAGTCCCCACCTCCTTGTATTTACATGACCTTTCTTCTCCTCTTCCCAGCAAACATTATGTTAGTGCTAACCCAAAATTTTCAGATCCTTTTCCACTTTCCTCGACAGGGAATAATTCCCACCACCACTTCAATCTGCCTGTGTGGGGGTTGCAATACCGTGACCACGGCCACCTCAGTGGGTTAAGCAGGTATTTGGGAACACACTACAGAACCTTGTGGATCAGGACCTGTTGTTCTCTTTTGCATTGCTTGGCAGAGATGTGGTTGGGCATAAGGACTGAACGTGGGAGCATCCACCTCTCTGGTTAAAGGAGAAGATAATCAGCAATAAAATCATCAGCCGGCTACACCTCTAGACTTGACTTGACGGCCAGGGTGCAGAAAACGCCGCGGTTTTCTGTCTCTGGGCCTGCTTGGAGGATAGCTAAGCACTCACATTGGATGTCACTGTTTCACATTATGTTTCAAAGGCCATGGGCTCACGGCTAATCAAGCGACCGACGTTCCCTGGGCAGATGGCACGAGGCTTCGACTGGGATGGCTGCAGGGTCCATGAAGCAGCCACCTCCCTCCACAACCCTGGAGGGGTTAAGAGGCTTACAGACGCTGTTCCCTATTACAATCTAAATTTGCAAGCAGAAAGCATTACGTCTCGCAATTAACACTGGTGAGACAAAAGCACATCCACGTAAAAGAGAAAAAAAATGATCCCCAAGCCCAGTTTGGTCATCTCCCACCTCCTCCTAAAGCGCTTTGTAACACAACCAAAGAAAACCTAAGCCTTCCCAAATCAAATCATGCCTTCCTCGTGTTTGTACAGTGCTTTTATTCTCTAAGCAAGGACCTTTGCTGCCAAGGCAACAGTCACTATAGGAATCAGTAAAATAACCAGCCATTTCAGAAACCGCGACGAGCTCCTCACCAGGAGCCAAGGCGATTTTCAAACCCTTTCGGAGGCAGTGGGTGTGTTTTAGTTGCAACACTGAGCATCCTTCCCAAACACCCCAGAAAAGTTGAGATGATAAAACCGTTAGTAAAAAAAAAATAGCGTTAAAACAAGTGAGGTCCAGGGATAAGCACAGTTTGGAGATAAAATAGTGACATTTTCTCCCTTGGAAAACAAATGCTGAGATGCACACCAATTATGTGTGCATACACGTAAGCAGGAGAAAAATCCAACTGCTGTAAGGATTGAAGTTTTAATGCTTTAGAAACCAACCCACAGGTGAGTTCCCCAAACCCTCCCAGCGAGCAGAAGTTAGACGGAGCCTGAATACTTCAGATGAAAGCCGGGAGCTCTCGTCCTGCATTTTTACAGCACAAAACAAACTGTTCGTAACAGCAGGGTCTGAGTCACTGCTACAGTCACCTCCTCTACGAGCATTTTTATCATCACTAACAATACCGCTCCAACACCTCAATAACTGGACATCCTGTACTTGCAAAGCACCTCTGCACACCAATTTGCAACGAAAGGGCGATGCCTGCCACAAATTATGTGCTGGATATCACTAATGAGCTCTCAAGCAACGTAGCAAATTGCTTCTCTCCCTCCAGGATAGCTTTGCCTCCAAACCAGAGATTGCCCCTTGCGGGAGGCAGCACCGCTAGCACGCAAGCGACTGTTGGCATTTTAAATAAAGCTAGTTTTGTGCTGTAAATACAAATATAAGTATAAAACTGAGGCACAGATGGGCTCACGAGTTTCACAGAGCTGCGAGATAGGTTTCCAAGGTTGGTCCCAGATGGAAAACACTGTCCTGCGGACACAGAGTCAGAGCAAGCAGAAATACTATGAAAAGGGAAGCTGGGATCAATATGTGAAGCAATGCCCACGTACCCTGAATAGCTACTTATGCAGCTCCAGAGAGAGAAAAAAATTGCCTGCATACTACATAAATCCCTGAGGAGCCCATTTTTTCTAAATTATTCTACATGAAGAAGAAAAAAACCCAACCCCACTGTATATTTCCTATCCTAATTTAACAAAAAACCCCCAAACAAACAAGAAAAAGAACTGAAAAGCCACTCACAGGCAGGGATCTCAGTGTGACAGGTCTGAACTCAAGCCTGGAGTTCAGTGGCAGGGATTTCGAAACGGAAGTACTCGCATCAAATCTGAATAACCAAACAGCTCATCTTCAGGTGGGAAACACTGCTGCCCAACCCATCTGCTTGCTACAAAACAGCATCGTCTATATCGCATGGGTTGATGTGTATAGGTATATACCGCACGGGTTCTGTGCTAGGTGACCGAGACGCCTAACCTGATCCAGCCTCATCCCTTTGCTTCTTCACAGCCCTACATCTCTTTGCTCAATCTTCTTCCTCCGGCTTGGAAGTAGTTATGGAAACCAGCAAACACTCACAAGAAGGCTTCAGCTGACCTCACCACGGGAGCAGTTGCTAAGAAGGGCTTTTGTTTTGACACTACGGAAATCCTGCTTCGAGTGATCCGGGGGTGGGGAGGGCAGGTCCTGCCTGTGCTTTAAGTTACAAACAATTATTTCAGACCGAAAAGTCTCCTCAAACGCAAGAGGGAGAGCCAGGCACCAGGCCCAGAGCCCCAGCTGGCACCTGCA
The DNA here is from genome assembly GCA_013400135.1 of Rhinoptilus africanus. NCBI lineage: Eukaryota > Metazoa > Chordata > Aves > Charadriiformes > Glareolidae > Rhinoptilus > Rhinoptilus africanus. Next base: position 203,900 of record VXBO01003508.1, read on the forward strand.
GGAACAGCCATGGGATTTCTGCCTACTTCAGGGATAACCCGAGCACTCGTCTCGTTTTCTACTGCATACCACAATCCCAAAGTATAAATCCAAAAGTAACGTGGCACCTGCAACAGAAGTCAGATGAATATTAGCTTATTTTTGAATGCCTGCAATAGGAAACCCACCTTCCAACGCCTTGTCCCAAATGCTTTTAGTTCTGTGCAAGAAAGACGCAAATAACACCACAAAATTAGTTTGCGCTGGGGGAGAACACCCCACATATTCAACTCCTAAAAACATTAACCTTGAGAAAAAGCGGATTTGTGCTATTTCAGCCCTCCAGCCGCAAAGGGGTGCGTGAAAATACTAACGGACCATCACAAATCCTTACCCACGGATAATCTGCTTCGACACCAGGATCTTTAATTCTTCAGCAGAGACTTCGAGAAAAGAACTCGACCCACCTGCCACATCAGTTGCTTCTTTGCTGTGTACGAACAAATAACACCCCACGGACACCACAACACGTGCTGCGCTCAAACCTTGCGCATCTGGATTCTGGATCGAAGCAACCCTAAGCGTTCCTAGGCTCTTCCTGTGCTCAGGCGTCAGCAAACTCCAGCCATCCTCTCCGGCACGGCAAAACACACGCCTGTGTTACGCCTCGGGATCTGGGTCAGCCAGAGATAGGGCAGAGCTGGAAATAGAGCCCTGCGTCCTCGTGCAACCTTCTGAGCTAACTCCGTTACTAAAGAGCATGAAACCATACTTGCCTTCCTCTCGAAATTATCCAATTCTCCTTACATTTATATGCACACAACTTCCTCCGAAGGAAAGCAGATGCAACACTGAAAAAAGCAGGAAAAGTGGGTTTACCCCCCACACAAGGCATAGAAATAGGGAGAGGATGGGGGGTAGGGGCAGAAGGATGGAAACAAGAAAATAAGGAGAGACTAAATGTGACATGCTCTGTACCTTAACGCTGTTAACCAAGTTCAGGTGTTCTGGAGTTTGCGTGGGTTTTACCTATATTGAATACCCAAAAGTCATCTCTTATTAGAAAGACAGGTCTGTGGTGAGCCTCTGGGAATCCAAGTAGTAGCAAGAACTTTAAAAAAAAAAAATCAAAACAGAAAGGGAAGTTTCGCCTAAGGAAACGGAGGGCAGTCTTGTGACTGACAGTAACACGGCTCTAAAATGCATAGGCCAGGGTATTTTGCCAAGCCAGACATGCAGATTGGGAAAAAGAAAGCCAGACGAAACTAGAGCGCAAAACAGAGCCTCACTGAAGGCTTACATCAATTAATTGACATATTTTTTTAATATTTGGGTTCGTTACTGGACATGTATTAGACAGCATCCAGACCACAACAGTTGCTTCCTCCAAACTGCCTTTCCCTGAGTTACGACTAAAGCAAAAGAAAACTTGAGTTTACATGCTCAGAATCCCAGCCTAGAATCATGTTTCCATATTTCATTAGAAACATAAATATTTTATTTCACAGACACTACTTTTGAAGTCCAGCACATCAGGCCTAGATCAAAAAGACTCCAAGAGTTGAAATATAAATATCTACGTATCTTCATGCAAGATGCTGTTCTCTGCATTCCAGCTGTTACTATCCATAAACCCACCCAAAAGACACACCATCAACATTATTAATTTCCAATGCTATTACCCTTGTAAGACAAAACAATGCCTGGGTTTCATCTTAATTTAGTTTCATCTAACGCATGCTGATCCCCGGTCTGAAACACGGAACACCATAAATATTCAAGATTATTTCTGGTATAAGTAGTCCTAATCCAATTTTTTAACACGTATTCCTCCTCTTTCCAGCAGTATGTGTTCAGAGCTGTACCATAAATCAAATATTTAGATCTGGAAGATGGATATCTGTATGAAGGAGAGGAAAGCTCTTATTGCACATTTGGTCTGGAACAATCAGAAACCCAGGGAAGGCTAGAGAAAAAAAAAACAAATGCATTTTTGACTGCCAATGAGTACAATCCTAATCATGGGAACTTGTCTTACTAGAGCCAGATCTGCTGAAAATTCAGATGCACTGCCCTGGCATCTTCCTTTTGCGGTTAATGCTACAAGCAAGAAAAATCTCTCTCATCTTGCTTGCCAAACTTCAGCCACTTTCCTTATCCTCTTCGCCGCCAGGCACGTGGCTGCCAAATCTCGCTGTTTGCGGTGGAGGTCTGGCACTGGCAGCGCTCAGCTTGATGGCAAAAACACGCTCACAATTCATTCAGCAAAATCCAGGGCGGCTGGAGAGATGAACCTCCTTCTTCAAAAGCCAGAGCGCCACAAAGGAATGGCAGCTCAGAACAGTTCTATTCCCTGCTCTAGGGGTCCCTATTTTTATCGGCCTTTTACAGATAAATTCATGACAGTAAATTCATTGGTGTTTCGGGGCTGCTGCTGTCACAACCGAATGCGACACTTCGATGCTGCAACAAGCTCCAGATTTCAGAATCTGGACTTCAGAAACCCAAGATATTCCTTCCCCCAACACTGTAAAGTAGCTTTATCTCTGTACCAGACTCCAGATCTTAACCCCATCCACTAAGCAAACTCAGCTGCTCCCGATCTACATCAGACATGCCATCCCTTCTGTTGATTATCCTGTGATCCCGGCATCCTACTTAAATTTTGCTTCTGACAACAATTCAGCATTGAACCCAAAGAACAAGCATGCACAAACATCCTCCCCAAAACATTCAGTGTTCCTAATGTATTTAATTGCTGGATATTTGAAAACAACATCGAAAACATGCTCGCTTCCACACCGACAGTGACGGCGACTGTGTGTACTACCAGGTATGAGTCAACCAAATTCCAAGACCACATGCAGAATTCACTCGAAAAGTCTTAACAGTCTGCAAAATACTTAACGTTTTAAATATTCCTCTCAGGTCAAAGTTATGATCAACTATATTTAGGAAAAAATGAGATATAAGGAGAGATAAGAAACGCGTGTCTTGATATCTAAGTGTTCTGGAAATTCTGAGTATTTCAATAACCGACTGAAATGCTCAGAAGTAAGTTCCTCCTGCAGACATGCAATTACCTCTGATTTTCTTCTTCCTAGTGACACACTAGAGGAGATGCACCTGCATCATGTTGTCCAAATATCTTTATGGAGATGCCCATTAGCTACAGAGCAAACCCAGCGACGATCCCGGGCAAGGCAGCTCTCGGCCACCTTTTCTTCTGCAGGTGGTGACTCTACTACGCGGCAAACGAAACACGAAAGACTGGATGACGGCGGAACAGATTCACATGCTGAACTGGGAGGTTTTGAAGCCGTTAATTAAATCAGTTCTAAAAGTAACCTGCAACTCCAGCCAAACAAGAGACTCTCTGCTTGAGGTGCTGGGTAAGTACAACTAGCTTGCATTCACGTCATGGAAATTAAGCTACATTTAAACATAGTATTTAATGAAAACAATATTTCAGCTTACAAACTCCTCCCCTGGGAGAACGCTATCATCCACTACCTATCCATAGCCCACAAAACTGCTGCAAAGTGACTCAAAATAGAGCACAAAGCTCAGTCAGCAGTTTGCTCACCCTTCACAAGCAGAAATTATTAAAAATACCTAAGTCAGATGCTTGTTGAGATGGTTGTTCACGTGATCCACCTCTCTCCTGCCACAGAAGGGATGGAGGGATCAGACCCAGGCTGCTGTCATCAGCACGACTGTCCATCTGCTAGCACGAGTGCGCAGCCTCTGGCTAACTTTGCTTACTAGTCAAAACACTTTCTTTCAACTAAAAGAAGGCAAACGAAGCTGCACACTACCAACCGTACGATGCACTCCTCGAAATACGTGTTTCCTTTCATTAAATTGTACATTAGGCGGGAGGAGTTAACAGCTTGTAGCGCGGGGCTAGACGTAATGTCATTTCCACGATCCACCCCAGCACAAGCATCCATGGACCACGTCACAGCGTGTACGCTTTATCGAGCACGTAACAACTGTAGCTCCCTGCGGGGAGCCATCCACACGCCGCTCGCAGCAAACAAATCAAATTGCTCAGATAATTTCAGCTGGTTTAAAAATTGAAAAAGCCACATCCGCTTTTGGAAAAAAAATAAAAAATAAAAAAAAAAATATCAGAATTCCTTCCCAGAACGTAGACATATGAATTAACAATGTAATCAATTAAAGGATGCCTGTCGCTCCAAAAGGGTCGCTGAGCTGCTTGCCTGCAAAAACAAGACTGGGCTTCACAGCTCCTGTTACGCAAACAGGTAACATTCAATACGGAGGACAGGCCCTGCTCGTTCACAGCAGCAAGAGAACTGCAGAAACCCAGCGGCACTATCCTCCTTCCAGCCACGGAAAGACGAACCCAAATGAATTGCAGGGAAGGAGATGAGAGGGAGGGAGAAGAGAAGAGATTTAAATCTGCTGTCACGTGGCCGCTGTAGCTTTCTGTAAGCAGATGGGTGAAGCCCAGATTAGCAAGGTATTAACAAAAGCACGGGAGTAACGCCGATGAGGTGCAGCTCGAAAATAGCTGAACTCCGACCTGCTTTGCTGAATGGAGCGATGGTCCCCTCTCCCAGATGGGTCAGGGTTGGCTGCGAAGCCACGGTTCTACTGACTGGTGGGAAGAGATAGGAGATCTCAGGAGAAGCAGCGCAGAGCTGGATAAAGCTGCTGAGGCTGAAGCTAAAAGATGGAATGGCAAAGTTGGTAACAAAGCAGCAGCCAGGCAGGAGAGCACGATACTCCTTTAAATGAACCTTCAGCAGCAAGATGCAAAACGCCTATCAATGCCTATAAATATATCCTTATCAATGCCTATAAATACTGACAGGGTGGGTGTCAGGAGGATGGGGCCAGGCTCTTTTCAGTGGTGCCCAGGGACAGGACAAGAGGGAACGGGCACAAACTTGAGCACGGGAAGTTCCCCCTAAACCTGAGGAGGAACTTCTTTCCCTTGAGGGTGGCAGAGCCCTGGCCCAGGCTGCCCAGGGAGGTGGTGGAGTCTCCCTCTCTGGAGACATCCCAAACCCACCTGGAGGCGTTCCTGTGCCCCCTGCTCTGGGTGACCCTGCTCTGGCAGGGGGTGGGACTGGGGGATCTCCAGAGGGTCCTGCCAACCCTGTGATTCTGTGATTTTAAAAAGCTCACTGGGAATAAGCCCTTTCCATAGGTACATACTCAGAAGACGCACTCTCTAGAGATGTCCAGCAGGACGCAACATCCCTACTACGTAACTGTGTAAGCAAACAAAACAAGGAATAATAGTTACACTGGCGTTTCTAATGTGCAAGGGCTCACCCAAGCAGTGGAGCAGTCAGGACGTTACGGTACTGCAGAAACTCATCTGACGAGGAGCCCTTGAAAGCAAGACACCAGTAAAACCCTATCCAGCCACCTCGTGACAGGCTCCATGACTATGCAGCGCTCCCTCAAGGCCTGGGAAATGTATATACACTTCCTAAACATATCAGTAAACAGAATGTTTTAAGAGTACAAAACAAATAGGGACCAACCTGACACAGCTGTTGCTTTACCTACAGCTCCATGTCAGACTGGCTCTACAGGACCATCCTTGAACCGTGCTCTGATATGCATCTTTAGGTAACTCCTAAGAACTTCTCCAAGATCTTCCAAATCTGATAAAACAGAGTATTTTAATAAGAGGCCATTAAAAAAAAAAAAAAGATCTTTCACGTAGAAAGATCATGAAAATTATGAAAATTAATCATCAGTTCTCTGAATGCAGAGCTGTTGAAATCACTACTGATGGAAAAAAAAAGTAGTATTTTGGAAACGATAAGATCAAGTACTGTAAAAGTGTTCATACCAAAAGATATTAAACAGTCACAGTAATTTGCATTTGGGGTTTGTTGGTTTGTGGTTTTTTTTCGGTTGGAGTGCTTTTTGTGGGGGTGAGGGTGGAGCTGCATTACCAGAGATCGCACAGAACATAAATACACATGAAATTTGCTTTTAAAAGCAAGTATTTTATTATCTGTCCTTAGGCACTCCAAAACCTTTTCATTAGCTCTGAAAATACCTACTATCACAAATATTTAATGTGGGCGAGGGGCTAAGAGTACCGTGGCAGAAATCCTGATGAAATATGCAGCTCAGCCTAAGTGGCATCACAAAAGCGCTGAAAAAAGCGCCTTTATTTCACGTGATTTTATTTCAATAGCAAAACAATGTAAGGGGGGACTCGATTTAATTCGATCCTGAGAAAAACTTGTGTTGGTCTGGATCGGTCTTTGGCCAGCCAAATTACAAAAGCTAACCTCCCAGTAAGAGCCCAGGAGTAAAAAACAGCATCTCCCATCAAATACAGGCAAACAGCAAATGCAACGGCTGGAACGTGAACCAGCCCGGCCCGGCCACGGCATGTCCACGTGGGTAACACAGCCTGCCTCGTCCCAGCTGAAACGCAAGACGTGCCACACACACGGCACCACGCGACTTAAGATTTACGGGGAAAAAAGGCTGATCTCAGATCAGAAAAGCCAGCAGCTATAGGAGAGTGTAAGGCTATCACGTTCCCATCTGTTGTGGGGATTTCTGACCCTCCCCGCAGGGCACAATGTGATCTGCAGGAGACAGGCTGTCAACAGCAGGGCTGGATGCTCTCACTTTCTGGAGGAATAATGAGAAAAGATCAATATTTAGAAAGATCCTGAGAAAGAGTGGTAAAGCCACTGGGGAAGGGAGCATCACACACGGCGTCAGCCCAAAAATCAGGAAACTTGCATTTCCTTAGTTCACTAAAAGCCAGTTTTTGCCAAGTAGCCAATTTCCTTACACTCTTCATTAAATAAAATATGAAGGGCAGGCGGAGACATAAAATATGAATGCATACACTTCCATAAGCAGCAGGCCCTGTTGTTGTAGATGCTGCATAAATCATTGAGGACACCAGGACTTCTGTCCCCTAATGGAGGGCACAGACTCCAGGGTTGGTAGGCAGGCAAGGAAGTTTTATATTAAGAAGTGTGGCATTCATATTTGCCTTCGTAATCACGCTGCCTAGAAATAGCAGAAATCGCTTTGGTTCATGTACTATTTAGTCAGGCCAAACGGGTGACAGGCAGAACCAAACCCCAAGACAAACAACACGTGATTTTGCTGTGGATCTCCACCAAATATAAAACTTGCAATGGGACGGCAGGACGCTCACCAGTTTGGTAATTAAGCCAGAACGGACGAAAAGATCCTTCCGCCAGATTTCTCTGCAAAGCTGCCAGAAGACGGGACAGCAGTTATGAATTGCCCTATTGAAACTCATGGCTGTATCTGTTTTCCAGCACTTTGCCACGCACGTGAGCGCAAACACAATGTCTTTACAGTTGCAAGTGTTAGCAGTTAGAAGTATTGCTTTGGCAAATTTCCCTGGGGTAGAGTAATAGCTACCTATGGAAGACTTGCCCTAATCACTGCCATCTCCTTTTTCTTAATGTTTTTTTATTTCAGGCAGTTGACTGACAAATAACACCGTTGCAGTGCTGATGTTTACAATGCACAATTTCTTTCCTTCCTCGTATTTGCAAAAAAAATGACTCAAAAGGCACGGCATCTTTCAAACAACTGCCTGCTGGCACCTCAAAGTTCAGTTTCCCCCTGTACTGGGCACTGGTGAGGCCCCACCTCGAGTGCTGTGTCCAGTTTTGGGCTCCTCACTGCAAGAAGGACATTGAGGTGTTGGAGCGTGTCNTTGTGAAAAGTAACTGTGTATCTAGTTGAAAAACACCTTTCACCTTGAAAATGAGGATGTGGTCTAAAATACTGCCAAACCACCTTTTTACTACTCTGTATTTGCAAAGTGGACTTGAGGTGGCCTTTAACCTGCAGCCAGATGGATGAGTTCAGCACGAAGACTGCGCTTGGCTGCACCAGCGGCTTCTCTAGGACATGACAGGACACGTGAAGCTGGAAGACCAGCGGTGCTCACGTCTTTTAAGGGACTCCACACTACTCTTTCCTACCATACATGACTATAAAGCTCAACAGGTCCCCGCTAACACTACGGGAATAGCAGGCCTGTCCCAAGCAGGGGGAAAAGCCAGCGCCACGCACCAACTTGTGGCTGCCTCCTCCCCAGATTATTCAGAGGTTCAAGAGAACTGAAAGTCATCTTCGTACCCAAAGTTATTTCTGAGTATGAAATCGCGTCTGCCTACCTGTTTTGAAAGCTACAGGAGTTCCTCCCTATTCCTAAACTCTGCCTAAAGCTGGATTTATTGATGCAGACGCATGATTCATCAGGAGAGCAAGCTGTAGGAGACAAACCGTATTATGCTGGAATCTAGCAATATCAGGAAGGGGGGAAAACAAAACAAAACAAAAAAATCAAGAAGAAAACTCAGGAGTATTCATCCCAAACTGAGATCTAGACAAAAACCAGTGGGGGTGTTCTTCCTTATTTCTCTTTTCGTCAGCAGTAGCATGCGCCCTTTCCTTCCTCCTTTCCCCCCATCCTCAGCAGCTTGTTTCAGCCCCGCGGATCAGAGCCCCCCAGCCGAGCGGCACACACTCCGGATTAAAGGGCTTAGAAGAAAACGGAGAGGCTGCTGAAACCAGGGCAGTGCCAAACCACCACCCGAAACAGAGGGCAGAATATTTTAGATAACTTTTGTGACAGGCAGCAGCGCCGGCAGCCTCCTCTTCCTCCTCCCCTTCCACAGGTTTTTAAAAGTCGGAGAGAATCAGTCTGAAAGGATCCTGAGGACTGTAAATAAATGATGGCCCTGTTCATCAATTAGCTCAGGCTGCACTGAAATGAAAGCCACAGCGGGCTCTGTAATCACTCAAAATAAACTCCTCTGACGGGATCGCTCCTGTGCTGATGGCTCAATTATGCCTGGGAAGACCGTTACAGAACATTAAACATTAACAGAAGTCTGAGCCCGTGTTACTTTTCTCCCAGATAAATCTAATCCAGTAGCTGAGTCCTTTTAGCTCAAGTAACCCTGAATTATTGGATCAATTCTTTTCCCACCTTTCCCTCACAAGTTGCAAAAGCCAGGCCACCACATATAGGGAAAAATGTTTGCCAAGAGTCCCTTTGCCAGACAGTTTAATTTTCATTATACAGGGAAGATATTTTTATGATTTAAAAATATATGTGGTTGGGGAGAGGGTTGTTTATGTAAATTTAGCAGCTCAGCAATCGAAACGGGGGCAAACTGTTCTCCTGGGTTATGAGGGTTTTACTCCAGCCTCCCTAGCAGAGCTTCTTTGTTTCTCCAAAATTCAGTCCCTAGCAAACAGTTCCACAGCTTATGTTTTCCGAAACTGCAAGGAGAACCCTGAAGGTTAAGAAACTCTAACACAGTAGAAAAACGCTTTTGTTTCTCATTTTGCTTTTGCAATATATTACCTGCTTTCCATAGCTTCCAGTTTAACGGGACTAGAGTTACCCTCGCCACCTGAAGCATCTCTCCATTCTCTCTCTGCAACTGTATTAACACAAAATAAAAGTTTCTCGAGGCTTGCCCAGGTCACATCTTTGCTGTTCTAACTTAAGTACGACATTCAGACACACTGCAGAGACTGAACAATGCCAGGATTTCGCTGCGGATTTAGGTAGGGTGTGACTAGCTCAGAACAGACAAACTTATGTCCCCAAAGAAAAGCACGTGGCTGAGATTAAAAGAGAAAATTGCAAAACACAAAAGGAGTTAGAATTAATAAGGGAAAAATCCAGAGAGCTGGGAAGACTAAGAACATGAAATCAAACTTGCCCCCAAAGTAACTAGCTGGTGGTCTCACTACTAAATCCTCCTCACCCTTGGTGTTTCATACTCACCAATCCTAAAGCATCAGCTTCCCCAGTATAAATTGGATTCAACTGGGTTCAGCTTCATGGGTTTTAAAAATTAATAAAGTGTAACAGTGTCAGCATTCTCACTGGTGAAAAATCTGACAGACTGCTAAAGCGATCTCTTAAGTTTTCTTGTAAACAGTGTCATATACACACTGCTGGGACCAGTGTATTTTTACTTCTGGTTATGAAAAGCAACCCAGTAACAAGGGAGAAAGCATGCGGTGGCATTTTGAAACGTAATTGAGTGAAACTAGCTGCTTGTCTTCAGGACTCTTGTCCAGAGCCTGAAAGGGTAACTACAATTCTTGAATTCACTTTTAAAACACAGAATAATTCCAGTTTCACAAATCGAGAGGTAAAATTTGACTTGATACTGAATTCCACCAAGCTCTTGATATCCTGAAAAGAATAAATGATGTTTGTCTTCAAGTCGTTTGTTATGGAAACGTGTTATGGAAATGTTGGAAGTGTTATGTTACAGGTTTTCTGAACTAAATATTATATACCTAAACATTATTTAGATGTATTTACTAACTGCTGTTTTCCCTCCATCATGCCCTGCACTGGGAGTACCTGCTATAGTGCACTTGCTGCTTATTTAGGGTGGATATCCAAGTTATCTGGAATGCCCCTGGATATTTCCTTCTTCACTTGGCACCGAACAGGATGGTTCACTGGTTATCGGCGTGTGGTTGGGAGTGCTACAAAAGAAGCACATCCAAACCAAGGAGCAACTTGAGAAATCACACTGTTTCCAAGACCGACAAAGAGTTAAAAAAAAGAAAGCAAACAAAAGTAAAGCCAAACTCCCACACCCAAAGACAAAAAAAATAAAGCACTGGAAAACAAAGTTTTCAGCAAAGAAAATAATGGTTTCCTTAACTGGCTTTTCCCCTTATTTTAGGCAAGGCAACAGAAAATATATACAGAGGAAGTTACAGGGACCAGTGATAACGACAACGAATAGTGATAAACACCAAGTGAAGAGGTGCTGACAAAACACCGTATAACTGCCACTGCCTAAAAGCAACGCTTAACAATCTTGCCGCTTACAAAACACACGAAATATTTACCTTTGGCGTGCCTGTTGACTACCTTTCTCCTGACACTTCACATACTTACTGCAAAATAAAGCCTCTTATGAGAGAGTGGAATATTATAACCAAGCAAGACGTTTGCAGTCAGTAAATGAAATTAAGGCACCGGTACTTTTTATGCGGTTTTTTCCAACTAATTAAACTCTCCCCGTAAACTACCCGAATATGAAGGATTCAAAAAGCACAGTAAATCTCCTGTAGGCTTTGCTTTTAACGTGGCTAGGCTAACCTGAATGAGCTCAGCCCCAGCCAGAAGCGGCAGCACGCGTGCTGTGATTTCAAACCCGAGCGCTGTGATTTCAAACCCGAGCTGAGCGCCCAGGAGAGCTGACGTTATCGACATTAAGCATTCGAGCTGCTCACCTGAATTCAGCTCCAGCCCCTGGCTTGGGTTACCCGTGCCAGCGGAGTTCAACAAGCCTTATCTCGGAGGCATCGCTTCCCTCCTGCCCTGTATCCCCGCTCTCCTCTCTTGCACTTGGGTGATTGCATGGCAGAAAAACTGCTCTTTTCCTGTTTTTTTCCTGCTGGACTGAGCGGCCAAACCAGCTGGCTGAGCAGTCGCGCAAGCATAAGGCAAGTCCTTCCCCTTTCGGTGGCAGCAGCGAGTTGGCAGAGCAGCTCGGCTGTATGTTGAAACCATACCTCAAGTTTCCTAATCTGCCTTTCTATTTTTAACGGGAGTTATTTCCCCACCTTCTTTGCCATGCAGACAGCTGCAGAAAGCAGCTGGAGACAAGCGAGTGCTCCATCAGGCCAATTTTCCTGCCAAAAAAATAGTCCACAGGCCGGCAGCAAGTGCACAAGGGGCAGCAGAGACACTCCCTGAACCCACGGCTCGAGGCAGCCAAGAGGGAACAGGGCTGTCTTCCTTTTCCCTGGCCTTAATGAACATGGAGCATGGCAACCTGGTTTGTCCAAAGGACTGCCTCTCCGTAAGCCGGCTGAGATGCCAGTCGGCACCTCTTATCCCTAAAAAAAAAAAAATCAGAGGAGACAGACTGAAGCAAAGATTCAGAGCATGGACCTACTGCTGTGCTTAGCTGCCCAGGCCGGTGTTACCGTCTGATACAGCACTTGAGAGCACTTGCTGGGATGCCTCCAGTATGGAGACCTCCTACAACAAACCCTGCTCTGAGGGAAAGGCTTGGATTCATCTTTTCCTCCAGGTTTGGCTATCTCCTCCTCCGGGCACTTGGTATTGGGTGTAACACGGAGACACGGTGAACCTTGAATTCTCTCCTCACACAGCAGAACAGCTTTAAAAAGATAACGTGCAGCAGCCCTGTCAAGTCAGCCAAGCAAAAAGGGAAATTTCCTGAGCAGCAAGAGGAGTTTTGAGCTTTCGCGGGCAGATGGAAAGCAGGGGATGCGGAGCACGGGCTGTGCAAGGCCTGCGGAGCCATGTGGAACAGCAGGAAGCAGGGTTTGGGGTGGTGGTGTTGAAAATCTCCTTGCAGGACCAGGCAGACCTCTGGCATAAGACAGACAGGCTTTAGGAGCTTGGCACCTAAAAGGGACACAGCTCGGGGAGGGCAAGGCACACTCCAACGCCGATTCAGGGAGCTTAAGAGTTTAGCTGGAAGTTTTGAGTCATGCCCTTCGATGTGGGCAACTAGAATAGCTTAAGCCTTTCCTGAGCTAAGCCCTCTTTGTTTTGTTCAAGCAACGGCTGCAAATGTTGCAAATGCCGCTGTTTTTGCTATTCTCCATATACTGTGTTTTGTATTTTCTATACTTCAAGCTACTTGCACAACATAGGCTTATTGTAAATGTGATCAATCAAAAGTTAAAGCAAACACAGACAGGACTCTACAGGTTATAAGTATCAAATGCCTCAGAGAAATCCATTTCTTACATGCCTACGGAAACAAAAGTCAGGCAAAACAGAAGCTGGTGTGGATTTAAGCCCAGCAAGACCCACACCAAATCTTCCCAGCTCAAGCAGATCTGCATCACAGGATCCCAGGAAACAAAGCTGCTGGGCAAAACAGCCCATCAGCCATAAACCCATTTAAAATTAAGGTTTATTAATGAGTTACGGTTTTACGGTAGGTAAGCGGCAGAAACTGACGTGATTCAGCAATTTCAAACCCGTTCTCCATTACAGGTGCCAGTGACAGCCTAAAAAAGCACACTGCTCTTGTCGGCTTGTGGATAACCATGAGTCTTAGGCACCGCTTTCTGCAAAACTCTTCCTAGCCTTGAGTTATATTGATGAAGTGTTGAAACACCGATTCTCTCTCTCTCTCACCGCTCTGAAGAACACAAGTTTCTTGCTCATGTGAAATAAAAGCATTTCTGCTTTTAACCTGTGGTTCTTCCAGGACGACAGCGATGCGTGAGCTGATCCCAGCAAGCAGCCTGGCATGCTGTTTTTAGTTTAAGCTGCTCTCTTAGGAAAGCGCTTTATTCTTTGTACACGGGGAGAAGGTCCTCTCCCATCCTTAATCCACTGGGCTACATCATGTTCTTAACTAGCACAGAAATCACGACAGCAGCAAACACCCGTGCACAAAACTAAGAGCTGCAAGGAACTTCACTTCCTACCTCCCGGAAAAAGAGAGTTTCAGGGGTGAGCAACCTCTTTAGCAGCTTTTACAAGCCCCAGGACCGCGCGTTAATGATTTACCTGACAGTGCTGCAAGCAGATATTTGATAAGAGCGTGTTTTGTTATGGTCTGCCTTCCTGCCTTTGCCTACATAACCAAATCGACTCCCAAATGAAGTAGGCATGGCATAACTTGACAGGACAGGAAGACACTAATGCTCCTCATAGCTTGCTTACCCCATCCTGCTTTAAAAGATTTTTATATACATATACACATCCACATATATACACACACAGACTAAAAACCAACGCCTGGAGAAGCTCATCTGCATGTATACACATGTGTCTGTGCATATACACAAATACATAGATTTTTATATACATCTATATAAATACACACCCAGAGCTGAGCCACTGCAGGCACAGGTTTTCTAGATTCTGCCCCAAAAGCAGAGTAAAAACCCAATTGTTCAACTCTTCACTGTAAGTCTATTAGCGAGCTTCCAGATTAAAATATTCAGCTCAAAAGAGGTTTAGGAGGAGAAGAAAAGGCGGCTACGCCAGAAACGCTCAAATAGGATCACATACCGTGGAAAGACTCAGTCAGCTGCCCATCTAAGACATAACTTTATCCATAAGTTATACACCTCCTTCTGAAGCAGGTTCAGCTCACTGAGAGGATTTCTGGGGTTTCCCTGTGAGTCACTGCGAACGCAGTGACTACACGCCCAGGGCCACCCTCCTCTACAACCGTAGCATTCACGTTTTTGGGCGGCGGGGGACACCGTGACACACGCGGAGCAGCACAGTCGCGCGGCACTGCCTCTCCCTATTTACAGCTGCTAAAAAAAGCTCACAAAGTCTAAAATACATTCTTGCTCTTATTGTTTTATATAAAACACTCACTGCAATTGCCTTGGGATTACCCACCAGCAATTAAGGAGAGGGTTAGCGATAGGGAGAGGTGCCCAGGATGGCAAGAGGGACAGCAGCGTGTCCCTGGCTTTTAGTTTGTGCACCGATGCCACACCACATAGTTTCAATTACCTTGTACTGATGTGCTGCAAATAAAACCTCCAAACCTAGAAACCACCCAGAGGCTCTGCTGTGCCTCAGTGCCCGGCCACGGCGAGAGATGACCCCATCTGACAGAAACACGCAGGACCCCCTGGATGCAATTCAGGGGGACGCAAGATAGAGAGACTCACCAGCGAGAAAACTGCTGCCGCAGTTGCTGGCAGCCTGGCTGGTTTGTATTTGGGGGGAAATTCAAACAAAAAAACCCCCAACCAAAACCCAAAAAAGACTAAACATAAGCTTGAGTGCTACCTTAAAAAAAAAAAANAAGCTTGAGGCTTACCTAAAAAAAAAAAAAAAAAAAAGGAAAAAAACCTCACCAAAAGCCGTATTTTAGATTTTACTGTATCCAAGTCCTTCTGCTCGTTTCCAAAACACAGCCCCTGCCCCTCCACCAGCAGTCAAACACGCCTTTTAACTAAAAAGGGATCCTCCAGAGCCAGAGAGCTACTCACTCTTGGAAATCAGGCAACACGTAACAGCAGCCAACTTTTCCTCTTCCCAGCTGCCAGCCAGATGTGACACTTACGGAGAAGGAGACAGCAGCAAGGCCTCTGCGAGCCGAAGCGTTTTACGATCCCTCCGCCACTCCAGCAGAGCAATTCCCAGTCCCGAGGATCTCGCCGGCGTCCCCTCGCGAGCCGAACTGCCTTCAAATTAAAAGTTGCCTTTCAACTTCCCCACGCCGCCAGCACCGTGCCGAGCTTCGCCAGCGCTCCTCTCCTCCCGGGCTCACCAGCCCTGTGCAGGAAGCGCCTGGGAAGGAAAAAAGCAGGAAAGGTGAGGGGTGCACCGGAGGGGACGAGGCGAAGGCTCGCCCGCTGCTGCCGTCGCCGCTCCCTCCCTGGCCACGCTGTCTCGCCCTGCTGAGTGCGTCAGCAGCGGGCGAAAGGAGGAGGAGGAGGAGGAGGAGGCATGGGTGCGCCAGCCCAGCCAGAGGGCTGCGCTGCTGGGAGGAAGGATTCCTTTTTCCAGTATATGTCTATATAAATACCAGATGTTAAGTCCTACCCTAAAACAAACAAACAAACATCGCCAAACGAAACCACAACAGAAAAAGTCGTATTTCACTATGATAAAAACGAAGCGAAACAACAAAATCCCCAACCTTTCCGTGAAGTTTTTGGCTACATCACACCGCTGCCACCAGCGGCGGAGTCCCAGGGTGGGCAGCATCACCAGCTCTCGAGGGCACGCATCCAGTATCCCGAAGGACACACCAAGGACTGGAAACACACAGGACGGAGGAAGCGAGCACCTCCCGCACACAAATATAGGGGGTGGCAAAGACGAGCAGGAAAAGGAGGTCTGAAGTATCCCTGGTGAGCAGGAGAGGGAGAGGAGGACTGACCACTTGCTGCAGGACAACGGGAAGGTCCATGAAATCGAGTACAAAACCACAACACGAGCCAGACTGGAGCCACGTGTTGGAAAGACATGGGATAAGCTGCACTGGGAGAGTGTTTTCCCGCAGCTTACGTGACATGCAAGGACTCTCCGCAGGCCACTGGAAGCAAAAGAGCTACTGTGAAGTCTGCAGCACATGAAGTGGCCTGCTTCCACCCCTCAGATGGAATAACTTGGGGGGGGGGGGGGGCGG
>VXBO01003508.1:220037-239202 GCA_013400135.1 Rhinoptilus africanus
GGGGGGGGGGGGGGAAGACAGACACCAGCATTAACAAATAGCAGCATGAGGGTTTTTTGAACTCGAGCCCAGGAGAGGGAGCCTGTTGCTGGGAATGACAAGGAAATCTGCAGAGCCCCACAGAAGAAATACAGGGTGGAAAAAATATTTTCCAAAGCCGCACACAGAAATCCCTCCACACTAACGGAAGGTAAGTCTTTTTAATGAGTAGATGGGTTTTTTTTAATAGACGCGTGGCCCACCAATCCTTGCTCCTAACGCATATAGACAGCCAGGTATCAAATGCAACAAGGTGTTCACAGTCAGCTCCTCCGCAAAAGTCCAGAAGCCGAAAAAGTCCATGGGTTTGTCACTAACCTTCCAATACTAGTGAGGAGACAGGTGGGAAAGTTTTGATGGACACTGAACATCACGCTGTGTGTCTGCAAGCACCAATTCAAGGAGTACACAGAGAACACCCTGCTGTGTCAGCCAGCCCAGCTAAGAAGTCTTTTGTTTTAAAGACCAACAAAAAAAAGCACTTTGCTTAAATGGTCCAACTTGTCCATTTCTCAAATAGCTTTTCCCCCTAATTTAAGAATTAAAAAAAACACACAGGCTCATTCTCCTTTTCCTGCAGATCATCGCTACCACAGGAGCTGGCAGACCCCAGCTCAAGTGAACCAACCATCAAATTTCCTTTTTTGTAGCTCTTTTAGGAAGGATTTTAACAGTTAAGCTGTACCTCCAGCAGGCCGGAGAGCCAGGTCCAAGTCAGTCCATATCATTTAAAATCTGAGGAGAGATGGGAAGTGCGGATTAAAGGGAGCCACTAGCGAGCTCCCTGCGGCTTTTTTTCCAGCAGCCTTTTAGCTGAGCTCCTTAACACTCAACAGATGGATCTGCCCAACCTCCTCCTGCTTTCTAGGAGGGAATTCTGGAGAAGAACTGGTAATTGCTTATTAAAGATTTCTTAGATGTAATTCAATCGGTACCAATTCTGTAAATTCTACAGACATTTACAGAATTTCTGTAAATTTGAGCGTATATATGACAAATCAAAGGATTAATTATAAGGCACATTACAGGCCATGGATTCCTTGTTACACAGATGACACTCATGTCAACTTTAGGCCAATAAGCACCTCACGGGACAGCAGAAGTCACCCGGTGAAGACAGAGGCCAACTTAATAACTCACTTCTGACAATAAACTCATTCATATTTGACAAAAATGCTCTTTTATTACTCCAGCAGATCTTTTTTTCCCCGGTGATCCATAACTGTATGGGTTCAGTGACCTCAAGGCACGTAACGAAGCCAGCCCTGTTTTCCCATGAGTGAGGTGGGGCCAGAAGGGAGAAGAGACGACAGTTTGACAAGTATTACAGGTAATTAAAAGCAAGCTTTGGGAACACGTTTTCAACATGTTTAATCATTATGCATTCAAATATTGCATGTGTCCAGACAGATACAACTTAATACCCTGTAAAGCCCTAACCAAATGAAAAGAAACATACTTAACGAAGTTTTCGAAAGTACTTGCAAAGGGTGGTTTGGTTTTTTTCCTTACACGCTACAGCCAGGACGTAGGGCTAAAACTGAGGACAGGCTGAACGGATTACATCATTTTCTTTCCACAGGATTGACCATCTGGGAGTACTGCTCTCAGAGAAGCGGCTGTTGCTCTGCTTCATCTCCACCTTCCCACATCGCGCTTCAGTGAGGACGACAATCACCATAAAAATGCCTGAAGAAGAGAGATGGCCACCGGGTGTTGACCTGTTTGCTTCTTTCCTGATCAAGACATGAGCTACGTGATGCAAGACTAGATTTGACTGCTGGCACTTAAGACAAATAGCTAATACCGAGCTTCAGCACACTAATGTTTCTCGGTGATTCAAGAACCACATGCACTGGCAAGACAACATCCTTCCAGAAGCCTTGCTGGGGAAAGGTCTTCCTTGCCTTTACAGCTTAAATCGGCCTAAACATCAAAAAAAGTCATAGTAAGCAGATGATATTGAGTTACTACCTTTCCCCTCGCCCGTCAGTAAAGAAACCATATATTAACAGATGAAATCTATCACAGAAGGTGGCAAGTCTAACGCAAATAGAAGAACCTACTCGTTGGCACCACCGAGCAAACTCAGCCCCAAGGCCCCAACCCAGGTGAAGAAAAATAGCAATGGCACTACGTCCAACTGAGCTGTGGGCATGGCTGAGAAAGAAAAAAAGATGTCAAAAAATTCTGGTGTAAAAAGAGGAAGGAAGCCTGCATGCCTGCACCAGAGATAAAAAGAAATAAGTAAAAATAAAGTTTAAAAGCAAATGATACACACAGAGTAGTTTTACCTTCTCCCATCTCTACAGACGGCATAAAATAGGCAGCAATTTTTAAAGTGGTGCATTTCTCTCTCCTTGAGTTAGCAAGCAGCTCTCCTTCCAATTCAAGGCTTTCCCGAAGGAACTACATGCTTGCCTTTTCAGGAAGCATTTTTACAGGACCCAGCAGGAGGCACATGGCTTGCTGGCTACTGAGGACCCCTACCAGCACAAAAACAGCTTCAAAGACTAATTACTGTTTTCTAAGATCAACACCTACCAGAACGAATATGTTCATATTGTTTCACATGAGAAATACAAATCCATACATCCACCACACATATCCTTAAACATTTTTAGGTATTTTTTGGTGGCTTTTTTTTTCCTTGAAGTAATCCAACTCTGGTCACTGATTTATCAGGGAAAAACGTGCTACAAGAGTGTTAAAAAGCTGCTCTGACCTGCAGTTTCTTCAAAACACTTTAAAATACCTCATTCAACAACAGCTCGAGGGTAAGTTTTATGAAATTATTCAAAATATATAGCCCATTCTCTTCAGAGCAAAGCTATTTGGTCTTAACTACAATGTGACTACCTGCTCATTTGAAAGGAAGCATTAGCTATTGCACCGAATTACTGTCTGCTGTGAGCATCAAACCCTCTACTTAGCATTTAGTATCATCACAATACTCTGAACAAGCCATGCCGCTCTAAAATTGCTGCTTATTACTTTTTAGCACTTTCACTCCCCAAAACAAGTGACCTAGTTTCTAACAAACTCACCGTGCAGATCTCGCAGAGATGCTGTGAATGCAACAGATCCTGTTGCATATGATTTATATCAAGCTTATTATTTCATAGAATCGGTGAGGTTGGAAGGCACCTTTAAGATCATCAAGTCCAACCATTAACCTGCCCTGACAAAAACCACTTCTAAACCATGTCCCTCAGTACCACCATCGACCCTTTTCTTAAACACCTCCAGGGATGGGGAATCCACCCCCTCCCTGGGCAGCCTCTTCCAATGGTTAATAACCCTTTCAGTGGAAAAATGTTTCCTGATATCCAATCTAAACCTGCCCTGGCATAACTTGAACCCGTTTCCTCTTGTCCTGTCCCTTGTTCCCAGGGAGAAGAGCTCAGCCCCCATCTCTCTCCACCCTCCTTTCAGGGAGTTGTAGAGGGGGATGAGGGCTCCCCTCAGCCTCCTCTTCTCCAGGCTGAACAACCCCAGTTCCCTCAGTCCTTCCTCGTAAGGTTTGTCCTCCAAACAAAGGAGGTTGTTTCTTCCAGCTCCAAGCTGGGTTTTGTAGCCATTTTTAAGCTGACATATCTTTATAAAGAAAACACAAAATTGAGAACATCGCTAAGTTTTGAACAGCTTTGGCCGAGACCTTGCAGCACATCTGCTTTATGATCCAGAAATTAAGCACTTTTTATTAAAAACGCAAAAATGTTCCATCACTAAAACAAACCTGTTCCGGCCATCACTGCTCCAGCCTGTCTTCTGTGAGTTTTCAGCCAGTAGCTAAGGCAAACAAACAAACAAAAAAGCACAGTGGACCCCCCAACCTCTCATCTTTCCTACTGAGAAATAACCCAAAACTTTATTAATATTACATCTGTATTACAGCATTAACAGCCATTGCGACTTCTTATGCGCAGGGCTGTTAAGAACAGACAGTTGCTTTTGAAACTGAAAAAAATGTCATTAAATTTACCTGAGTAGGTTTCTGATATAGACTAGAAACATTAAAAGGTTGACTTTTAAAAAATCTATGAAGTATTTATTAAAATAACTTCCAGAAGTGCCAGGTGAAGTGTTTAGGTGTATCAAACACAAAGGGTGGTTCTGGAGTACTGATGTACTCATCAGCTCTGGCAATTAAGTTTCCAGAGAGGAATGCTGTGTCATACAACGTGTGACTCATGGAGTAATGTCCGGTGGAAACCACACTTCTCTTTCCTTTCCTATAAAAAGCTCAACCAGCTTTTAAGTTGAACAGACTTACCCGAACAAAAATCTCTCCTCCAACAAAGCAGCTAATTTCAGCATCCCTTGCTGGAGCACGTGTGCAAGAACAAAAGTGTATTTTAAATCGCTTGCAAAGAGAATGACACGCAACCTGCCAGCAAACCAGTGTCTTCTGGAAACTCCACTGAAAACACCTCCTGCTCCTCCTCCAGCAGCGGGTTAAGAAATATCTTGTGTTGTGTTTGAACACGTGTTTGGACTTTGACCTCGCATGGGTTTTGCAACCTCCCGATGCCTTGGCTGGCTGACCTGTTTCTGGGCAGCTCCCAGCTCGCTCCCTTTCTGCATCCGACCCTGGCGCACGGTCACGGGACTCCACCACGTTGCGACAGCTCTGGGGGATCAACGCACACACACGTTGTGCACCCCCGTGTGCTCGCTGTTATTAAAACCTTTACAATGGATGGCGGAAACACCAGTGGGGTTCATCACATGGCCTGGAGTCCCACCAGGACATGGGACCTTTTGCTGTCGAGCCTCCACACCACCCATGTTGTCCCAACCATGCAGGCAGCTTAAATCTCTGGAGTTCTCATCTGACTGGCATTATAAATGGATCAAATCAGTCCTTTTGCTTATCATGTGAGCTTCCCTGGGCTGCAAGGTGTGCTCCTGGTTAAGCGCCACAGCTGCCCCTTAGATCATTGGGGAAACACCTGGATTTTCTCAGCAGTGGCTCTGCTCGGAGAAGCTGGGGTTGCTCTGCAGAGTCTAACACCCAGCGCCTCTCCAGAGGCAGGAGAAGAGAGCAACAAGGTGGCACACTGCGTTACCGCAATTCACTTTCATACAGGAGATGTGCAATCAGATACCCAGTTCAAAGCAAGTGTTTAATACCACTCCAGTCACATTTTAACCCAAAAGAGCAAAGCTTTCCCTAAGCGAGAATAGAAACAAGACACCCTTTTCAAACTCATTGTCTCAACCAGAAGGATATTTTTCACATGGCAGGGCGTTATCCACATGTGACTGCATCCCGTATCCAGCTATAGCACTCTCAGCTCGAGGAGTGCCACTCCTATTCTTTTATCCACTTATTTTTCCCTCCGAGATGTCTCATCACCCAGGTGTGTCGAAATCCCTGGCTAAAGACGTCACTGCCTAAAGAAGGTCAATTTGGTTGTATTTTTCTTCCAAACCCAAAATTTCAACCCAAAGGCCGCTGTTTACAGGCAGGCAACAGATTATTTCCTCACCAAACACTGTAATGGGACACCGATGTCATTGATTTTTTTCTACCTAAGAGTTAATCCCTTTGTTATTTGCCCCAAATCTTGCTATTACACTGGTGTAGCTTGGCACATACCAGGTGCCCTGGCTTCTTTAAAGCCCTTGACAGATCAAGTTGGCCTTACCTAGAAGCATGGCGTGTAGTGATGGATGCCAGCTGCTGCCATCATCCAAGGAGCAATCAAGAATCTTGCAGGAAAATACCCTCGCTCGGTTTACGTATGGCTGGCTGGATATAGCAAGTCACTAATTTATTATGCATAAACTGAGCCAAAATGTCCACACTTGGGCTCACGCAGAGCCCTGCGAGGCAAATGCTTTTCAAGGGTTTATACCAAATGCACATTTCATTAACACATGGTACCACCTGCTTGTAGGCCTGCCCAGCAATCCCTACATTAAAACAGTGAGCTTTGAAATTGTACTAAGTGCTGATCTCTATGCCACAGAGGGGCAGAGACATGAGAGACTTGGCTATCTCCTCCGATTTCCTCTATTCCTAAGAAGCAGCACCTCACCCTTCTGCAAATACCAACTTTCCGGCTCTGCTGATGCTATCTCTTGCTCTTCAAAGAAGTGGCTAAAAGGAGCCAACATTTTCCACTACAAGCCAAATTAGCATCTTAAAAAAAAAAAACAAACCCAACAAACCAAACCCAACTCCCCAAAGCTAGAATTAATGCACGACGGTGTTTTGCTAGAGGTCAACAGGGCTCCCGGGTGCGGAAGGGGCTTTTTCCTGTTAAAGATAAACTAACCCAGTCTCCACATCCTGAGTGTTTGTTTGCACGCTGCAAGAGTCACACAGAATATAAACCAGAGAGAAATCCAATCCCTTAATTCACAATATATTTTTGTGGCACCTCAGCGGGATAGTTAATTATCCCAAACACATAACCTACACCTGCTGTTCACGCAATTAACACCTTCTCTCTCATACCCAGGTAGCAGATCCAGAATGATGTTTACCCCACTCAAAGACTCTGAAGATGAAACACAAGTCAGTTATCGATTAATTGCTGACTCTGGCCCCCTTTTTCTCCCTGTGTAACTGAAAGGAAATATTCACAGGTTAAATGGCATTGACTCAGACATAACCACCTATCGAATGCCTTCCTCATTAATAAGCATGATGTAAATTAATGCTGCCAATTAGGGCTTTAAATATCTAATCCCTCCATCCCAAGGGCAAAGGGAACAACACAACAGAAGTGATAAGGAGCTATTTGCCAGGAGCACGGAGTGTTGTATTCCCACTCTCCTGTGTCGCTGCAGCCAGCGTTACCACTGCTTTACACGGCAGTGAGCCGCGTGAGCCCATCATCACAACACACATCCTTTCCTTGTAAATTCTTCCACGTGGCGAGCGCCACGAATTTCCCTGGGTTGAAAGGGTGACCAGATGAATTTAGAGCAGTAAAGAAAAAATCGTGCTCAGGAAGCCTGAGCCATTAATCACTGAAGGCTCGAAGGACTTATTTGGGATGTGTGTTTGTATGGCCTCTTACGCTCCTGCCAAAAAAAGGGTGAGGATACAGCAATGCCACCACAGGCACGGGCTGGTTTTGGTATAGCTCAAAAATCTAACTGTACTTATATCTCTACCAATGATCAAAGTGTGATAAAAATGTTCCTAGTCCCTTTTTTCAGGCGCTGGCCTGTTAGACCTTGTTTTTATAGCCTTGACCGCTGTGATGCGTATAAGAAACATGAAAGGATGAAGGCCAAAGTGCTCGCTTTGTGCTCCAGACCCAAGAGGGTTGGCTGTCCCACAAGGCAAGCGTATAACGCTTCCTGTGGGAAGTATCACTTGAGCTGCAGAAGCAAAGGGTACAATCACAGGATGCAAAATACGGCAAGGTACAAACACAGAAAATATTCGAGATTCTGTTACATCAAAAATCACAAAACACAAGCCCTACCTTCTACTTCAAGCTGTATGTTTAAAGATGAGACCTTTGATTAATTTATGGGTTTTCCCTTTTATAGACTGGGCAGTCATTTCTTCTAGTCCAATAGTATAGCTTGTAGTAGAGGGAATACAACCATCAGTCTGTGCAAGCATTAAAAATGACCACCTGGTCCTTCCACCAGGATTATTAAAACTGTGCTTACTAGCATGGAGATCCGCCCCCCCCTCCCCAAAATTCAGATGTACCGAGAGCACAAGCACCCTAATTTGTCTCTTTGACTATGATGACGAGCGCTAACCCAAAGAGGGACCCAAAGAAACTTCATCCTGCTCCCACCAAAGCCAAGTCTCATCAGCTTTGACCACAGCAGGTATTGTGCACCACAGGCAGAAGCAGAGGCCTGTATTTTCCGGCACGTTTTGAGTTCTGCTTAAGTGCAGCATCCATCTGCACTGGATGAGGCTCGAGGAGTATCAATATCTAAATTGCTTCGGGAGTTACGTACTTCAGAAGGATCAAGACGCACAGATTTGATTTGCAAGTAGGTAGCAGATTTCATTTCAACTCACTTCCTATCAACATGGTTAATGACCAAGAACACGTCCACGGCCTATATGTAGCCTTACGAGAGAAACTACGAGGAGTTCCCTCAATACTAAAACCGCCTAAAGTATATTTATGTGGTAAACATACTACACTTTAGCATACACAGAGCAGCAATTGCTAAATCAGGCCATGGCCAAATATGTTTCTCCTGGCATTCATCAAATATATTTTGGCTGGCATATACTGTGTTTACACTTCTATTTCTCTTCTTGACACCAGTCACAACGGAAAGACTATGTACATCTTTTCAAAACCCACACAGAAGACCATGACGCCATTCTTAACTCAGTATTGATCCTGCAAGTCCCCGGACGATCAAAGCACAGATGAGGGGAATCCTTCTGCTTGATATCCCTGCTCTCAGTCATTCCTGGTGGATTGTGCAAAGCCAGAAACAACTGGAGCTAATTTTGCACGAGCTGGGTGGGGTAGATGTGCGTATCAAACTGGACGTCCTTCTCATGCTCTCGGAAACTTGATTCAAAGGAACTGCCTGTTTCTTTTTAAAGATCTTTCTTAACTGCTCCCCGAGGATGACATGACTTGGATATTACCCTGCTGCACGCTACGATTTCCTAGAGTAAGATCAGTTTCTTCCCCACCCACACGAAAGAGGACTAATCCAGAACTGTATCTCCTCAGACCTTCCGCTGACTGTTAAACATTGAGTTTCATAAAGATCCCTGTCAGAAGTTTTACCCCTGCAATTACAGCTCACAAAAATACAATTCTGCAAGGAGTTTAAAATACCTAATAGAGAGTACAAAAAGGTAAAAGTAGATACTTGAGCTTTCTGAAGAGGTGAACTTGCTTTCTTGCCCTGCTCATTTATGCAGTACTGTTAAGTTGGCTTGGCGATTGGCATTTCTGCAAAAATACAGGGCTCAAACATGCTTCACGCTGTGCCTTTAGAAAACCTCAAGCCTTGAAGTGTTACTTTCCATGTCTTCTACAGCTCACAAGCAGCAAAAAGTAGCAAATGCAGCTTCAGACCTCAGAAAACCCATACTTAAACCAAAAGTAAGGGCCTTATTTCACAAGCTGCCCTATCAGAACAATAGTCTTCACTCTGTATCCTTTTAGCATTTTCAACCACATTTATGAATTTAAATTTAGACTGAGCAGAAAAAAAGAAATTTAAGTGTTGGAAAGGGTTTTTTTTGAGAAGCCAGAGTTCTGATTTGCTTAGAAAGCCAAAACCAAGTTGAAATTCAGTTTTACTGTAAGGAAATCACTTCCATAGTGCAATAACGGGGGGGTGGGGAGGGAGAAGGAAAAGTCTCTCTGTATCACTTATGCAAATTGCCGCAATGTTAAATTAGCTGCAGCACCTCTCAAATGGGTGTGAGGGGGGACAAGCAATCCCCCAGTGCTGGTGTTCTGCCTGCAAGCAGCTGATGAGAAAGTCGGGCTGGATTATTAAAGAGCCATTGACTTCAAGCCTAAAGGTTTCCATCAACTCTGGTCCTTTCTAAAATACTGCCCCAGTGTTTAACATCTCCGCCCCCAAATACAACCCCGTAATTAAAGTTCATGTTTTCCCAGGGGTGTGTTTGTTACTGGATTAGTTGAACAGAAAAAAGCTATTTACCTTCCCGGGCTTCCTGTCCTTCCCAGGTGATAATTTTCTATCACTCGTGCACCCCCTCTTCTCGCTAAGAAGAGAAGAAAGGAACTTTATCTTGCACCTTTGGTTTCAGTTTGGCTCAGATGGAGAGATTTCTTCCAAAGCAAACACTCCTGCAACGTCACAGGGTATATATATAGACACACAGCCAGAGAAGGAAAGAGAAATACAGCCCTTCTGTAGATATTCAGTTACATTAGGAAAGACGTAAACAGGGGAGAATATGAGACAGAAATAAAGCCTCTATTTTTCTAAAGCTACAGGCACAACGTTGACTTAGACACTAAAGCCAGGTTGAATGCTTTAAGATAAGTATTGCATCCATCCAATAATAGGGAGTTTCTCGCATATTCCTGGCTTTTGCCAGAAGGTGTGCTATTTCTGCTCAGCAAAGGCTGCTGACCTGGCAGCTCACACACAGTTTTGCATGTCCAACAAGACTTCAGGAAAACCACCTTCACTCACACACCTGGATTCAGGGCNTGCAGCACCTCTCAAATGGGTGTGAGGGGGGACAAGCAATCCCCCAGTGCTGGTGTTCTGCCTGCAATCGGCTGATGACAAAGTCTCACTGGACTATTAAAGAACCATTGTCTTCAAGCCTAAAGGCTTCCATCAACTCCTTTCGCAGGTCCTTTCTAAAATACTGCCCCAGTGTTTAACATCTCCGCCCCCAAATACAACCCCGTAATTAAAGTTCATGTTTTCCCAGGGGTGTGTTTGTTACTGGATTAGTTGAACAGAAAAAAGCTATTTACCTTCCCGGGCTTCCTGTCCTTCCCAGGTGATAATTTTCTATCACTCGTGCACCCCCTCTTCTCGCTAAGAAGAGAAGAAAGGAACTTTATCTTGCACCTTTGGTTTCAGTTTGGCTCAGATGGAGAGATTTCTTCCAAAGCAAACACTCCTGCAACGTCACAGGGTATATATATAGACACACAGCCAGAGAAGGAAAGAGAAATACAGCCCTTCTGTAGATATTCAGTTACATTAGGAAAGACGTAAACAGGGGAGAATATGAGACAGAAATAAAGCCTTTATTTTTCTAAAGCTACAGGCACAACGTTGACTTAGACACTAAAGCCAGGTTGAATGCTTTAAGATAAGTATTGCATCCATCCAATAATAGGGAGTTTCTCGCATATTCCTGGCTTTTGCCAGAAGGTGTGCTATTTCTGCTCAGCAAAGGCTGCTGACCTGGCAGCTCACACACAGTTTTGCATGTCCAACAAGACTTCAGGAAAACCGCCTTCACTCACACACCTGGATTCAGGGCGTGTATGCAGATATGGAAGTGGCTGCAGGGTGTTACGGGGAAAGCTCTCCTGGCCTGGGAACTCGGCACCCTTGGGTGCCATCCAGCATGACCTGGACAGGCTGGAGAGTTGGGCAGAGAGGAACCTCATGACGTTCAACAAGGACAACTGTAGGGTCCTGCACCTGGGGAGGAAGAACGTCAGGCACCAGTATTGGTTAGGGGGGGACCTGCTGGGAAGTAGCTCTGAGGAGAAGGATCTGGGGGGGTCCTGGTTGACAGTAAATTATCCATGAGCCAGCAATGTGCCCTTGTTGCCAAAAAGGCCAATGGAATCCTGGGCTGCAGAGGGAAGAGTGTGGCCAAGGGAGGTCATTCTCCCCCTCTGCTCTGCACTGGTGAGGCCACAACTGGAATACTGGGTCCAGTGCTGGGCTCCCCAGTTCAAGAGGGACAGGGAACTGCTGGAGAGAGTCCAGCGAAGGGCAACTAAGATGATTAAGGGATTGGAGCACACTTTCCTAATACGAAGATCAACGAAGATCAACAAAGATCAACGAGCCAACAAAGAGAGGTGTTCTGCTAGACCTCATACTTACAAACAAGAAAGAACCAGTCAGGGATGCAAAGGTCGGGCAGCCCTGGCTGCAGTGACCAGGAGATGCTGGAGCTCAGGACCCCAAGAGGAAGGAGCTCAGGAAAAAGGCTGCATCACAGCCCTGGACTTCAGGAGAGCACACCTGAGCATCTTCAGGGATGTGCTTGAAGAATCTCATGGGATACCGCCTTGGAGAGAAGAGGGGTCCAAAAGAGCCGGTTGATATTAAAGGATCACCTCCTCCAAGCTGAAGAATGGTCCATCCCAATCAACCTGAGGTGGCAGGAGGCCTGCATGGAGGAGCAAGGAGCTCCTGACCAAACCCAAGTGCAAAGTGCAGCAGGAGGCAGGTGACCCAGGAGGAATCTGGGAACCCTGATCACGCAGAGACGAGGTTAGGAGAGCCAAAGGCCATCTGGAGTTCAGTTTTGCAAGGGATGCAAAGAGCAACTGTAAGACCAACCTTCAGGAACTGCAGGCCCCTGAGACCACAGGGGAAATCCAGAACAAGGAAGACCCTTTAAGCAGGAGAGGATCAGGTAAGGGAACAGTAGACTGGAGATACAGACCAGATAGACCTACATGGGGCAGATTGGATGGACCCACAAGTGCTGAGGGAGCTGGTTGATGTCACCGCAAGGCCAGACCTGGTTTTCTTTGGAGAGGTTCCTGATCACTGGAGGAAAGCAAATGTCACTCCTGTCTTCAAGAAGGGCGAGAAAACAGATCTGAGCAACTAGAGGTCGGTCAGCCTCACTTCATCCATGCGAAAGAGCAGCTAATTCTGGAAACCATTTCCAGTCACATGAAGGACAAGAGGGTGATCAGGAGTAGTCAGCATGGATTTATGAAGGAAGAAAACCATGCTTCACCAGCCTGACCTCCTCCTATGATGAAACAACTGGCTCAGTGGATGAGGGGAGTGCAGAGGATGCTGTATGTCTTGAATTTAGTACGACTTTCAACACTAAGACTTATAACACCCTCAGACAAGCTGGCAAAGTATGGACTGAAAACTGGCTGAATAGTCAGGCTCAGAGGGTTGTGATCAGTGGCACAAAGTCCAGCCGGAGGCCAGACGCTAGTGGTCTACCCATGGGGTGAAAGGAGAGCCAGTATCGTTCAACCTCTTTATTAATGACCTGGATGATGTGCAGAGTGTACCCTCAGCAAGTTTGCTGACGACAAAGAACTAGGAGGAATGGCCAACATGCCAGACGGTCAGATGGCCACCCAGATGAACTTTGACAGGCTGGAGCAAAAGGGCAGACAGGAACCTCATGGTGCTCAAACAAAGGAAAGGCAAACCTCTACACCTGGGGAAGAATGACCCCAAAGCACCAGTACAGGCTGTGGGCTGACAGACTGGAAAGCAGCTTTGCAAAGAAGGACCTCTGGTTGTGGATGTCAACAAGGCTATCACGAGTCAGCAATGCACCCCCAGCAAATAAGGCCACCAGCATCCCGGGCTGCATGAGGAGGAGCGCTGCCAGCAGGAGGTTGCTCAGCACTGGTGAGACCACAGCTGGAGCGCTGTGTTCAGTTCTGGGTTCCTCAGTGCAAGAGAGACATGGACATACTGGAAAGACTCCGACAGAAGGCCACAAAGATGACCAAGAGACTGGGCATCTCTCCTATGAGGAAAGCGAGCTGGAATTATCCAACTGCAAGAAGAGAAGGTTCAGGGGGCATTTTATTCAATGTCTGCAAATGCCTGAAGGGAGGGTGCAAAGAGGAAGGGGCCAGGCTCTTCTCAGTGGTGCCGAGTGACAGGACAAGACGGCACAAACTGAAAAACACTGGGACCATAAGAAACAACTGTTTTACTGTGAGGGTGGTTAACAATGTACCAGGTTGCCCAGAGCAGTTTTGGAGCCTCCATCCTTGGAGATACTCAAAACCTGACTGGACATGGTCCTGGACACCCAGCTCTAGGCGACCCTGCTTGACCAGGGAGGGTTGTACAAGATGACGTCCAGAGGTCCCAGCCAACCTCAACCAGTCTGTGATTCTGTGATCATTTTGCCAGTTCACTTGTCCACTCAACCTATCATTTATGATAAAGAAAAACACAAGTATTGGGAAGAAGCACATCAGTCCTGTCTAAGGACTAACCACCCACGGCAGAAACCCACAGTATCACTGCGTTGACCGATCATAACCAGCTCAGCAGGAGACGACTAACACGTGCCCCGTCTCATTCACAGAGGCTGAAATTCAGTTCCCAGTACTTGCTAGCTCACCTTTGCTATGGTTTGGCTCAAATGTCGCTTTCTCATTGTGACACAGGGGTTAGAGACTGGGAACATTAACAGACCAGTCAGGAGGTGTTTCATCAGGCTGCCTGGTATCTTAAATCCCTCTTACAGTCTCCATCTCCCTCAAGTTCTGCCTTTTTTTTTTTTTTTTACAT
Source organism: Rhinoptilus africanus (assembly GCA_013400135.1). Lineage (NCBI taxonomy): Eukaryota > Metazoa > Chordata > Aves > Charadriiformes > Glareolidae > Rhinoptilus > Rhinoptilus africanus. The sequence continues at coordinate 234,018 of VXBO01003508.1, forward strand.
CAACTTTTTGATGAATGATTTAAAAAACCCTCAGCTCCACAAATGCTCTGGGTCACCCCTAAAAACCAGGGGATCAGTCTCTTCTTTCATAAAAAAGCAAGCAGAGTCAGACCCGGATATCCTCTAGGTTTACTAGCTAAAACCTTCGTTGACTTTGCAGATTATCTACATCTTGCTGGTATAAGAGAACATAAATCCTAAAGATTTTTATTTTAAGGCCAACAGATAAATTGCAGTTGTAATTTCTTTAAATCTCCTACGTTCTCTGCTCCCACAGCTGGAGGTGGTCTGGCAAAGATAGGCCAGTGGGGGTCATCAAGTAAGGGAGGGAAGTACAAAACTGATCCTATCTGCTAAGATTTCACCCTAAAAGAAATGCAGGAACAGGGAAGTCTCCGTGCAGAATTCGGGGTTTTGTACAACAGCTCAAGATAAAACATGTTTCTACCCAACCGTCAGCGCATTTGTCTTGCCTGCTTCTCAGTTTAGCACACCTCCTCCTCCTTTTCCTCTCTTTGCAAATAGAGCGGGTGCGCCAGGGGCTGAGCAGGGAGAAGGAGAGCACAACTGAGATGGAGCATGACAGCTGCCGCATTTGTGGCCAGAGCACTTGCCATCTCTTCACTCAGCAAAAAAAGACAACGCTACAATTTTTAAACTGACCTGCCGCGCGTGTTGGTTCAGAGGGATTTAAAGGNCAGACGGTCAGATGGCCACCCAGATGAACTTTGACAGGCTGGAGCAAAAAGGCAGACAGGAACCTCATGGTGCTCAAACAAAGGAAAGGCAAACCTCTACACCTGGGGAAGAATGACCCCAAAGCACCAGGACAAGCTGTGGGCTGACAGACTGGAAAGCAGCTTTGCAAAGAAGGACCTCTGGTTGTGGATGTCAACAAGGCTATCACGAGTCAGCAATGCACCCCCAGCAAATAAGGCCACCAGCATCCCGGGCTGCATGAGGAGGAGTGCTGCCAGCAGGAGGTTGCTCAGCACTGGTGAGACCACAGCTGGAGCGCTGTGTTCAGTTCTGGGTTCCTCAGTGCAAGAGAGACATGGACATACTGGAAAGACTCCGACAGAAGGCCACAAAGATGACCAAGGGACTGGGCATCTCTCCTATGAGGAAAGCGAGCTGGAATTATCCAACTGCAAGAAGAGAAGGTTCAGGGGGCATTTTATTCAATGTCTGCAAATGCCTGAAGGGAGGGTGCAAAGAGGAAGGGGCCAGGCTCTTCTCAGTGGTGCCGAGTGACAGGACAAGACGGCACAAACTGAAAAACACTGGGACCATAAGAAACAACTGTTTTACTGTGAGGGTGGTTAACAATGTACCAGGTTGCCCAGAGCAGTTTTGGAGCCTCCATCCTTGGAGATACTCAAAACCTGACTGGACATGGTCCTGGACACCCAGCTCTAGGCGACCCTGCTTGACCAGGGAGGGTTGTACAAGATGACGTCCAGAGGTCCCAGCCAACCTCAACCAGTCTGTGATTCTGTGATCATTTTGCCAGTTCACTTGTCCACTCAACCTATCATTTATGATAAAGAAAAACACAAGTATTGGGAAGAAGCACATCAGTCCTGTCTAAGGACTAACCACCCACGGCAGAAACCCACAGTATCACTGCGTTGACCGATCATAACCAGCTCAGCAGGAGACGACTAACACGTGCCCCGTCTCATTCACAGAGGCTGAAATTCAGTTCCCAGTACTTGCTAGCTCACCTTTGCTATGGTTTGGCTCAAATGTCGCTTTCTCATTGTGACACAGGGGTTAGAGACTGGGAACATTAACAGACCAGTCAGGAGGTGTTTCATCAGGCTGCCTGGTATCTTAAATCCCTCTTACAGTCTCCATCTCCCTCAAGTTCTGCCTTTTTTTTTTTTTTTTACATCAACTTTTTGATGAATGATTTAAAAAACCCTCAGCTCCACAAATGCTCTGGGTCACCCCTAAAAACCAGGGGATCAGTCTCTTCTTTCATAAAAAAGCAAGCAGAGTCAGACCCGGATATCCTCTAGGTTTACTAGCTAAAACCTTCGTTGACTTTGCAGATTATCTACATCTTGCTGGTATAAGAGAACATAAATCCTAAAGATTTTTATTTTAAGGCCAACAGATAAATTGCAGTTGTAATTTCTTTAAATCTCCTACGTTCTCTGCTCCCACAGCTGGAGGTGGTCTGGCAAAGATAGGCCAGTGGGGGTCATCAAGTAAGGGAGGGAAGTACAAAACTGATCCTATCTGCTAAGATTTCACCCTAAAAGAAATGCAGGAACAGGGAAGTCTCCGTGCAGAATTCGGGGTTTTGTACAACAGCTCAAGATAAAACATGTTTCTACCCAACCGTCAGCGCATTTGTCTTGCCTGCTTCTCAGTTTAGCACACCTCCTCCTCCTTTTCCTCTCTTTGCAAATAGAGCGGGTGCGCCAGGGGCTGAGCAGGGAGAAGGAGAGCACAACTGAGATGGAGCATGACAGCTGCCGCATTTGTGGCCAGAGCACTTGCCATCTCTTCACTCAGCAAAAAAAGACAACGCTACAATTTTTAAACTGACCTGCCGCGCGTGTTGGTTCAGAGGGATTTAAAGGCCATCCACAAGTGTGGTTTCTTGCCAGGGGTGTTTTTCAACATTAGCCTTGTGTCATCAAGTCCCGTGCCGAGACCCACAGAGATCCCCACGGTTGCAAGGGACTTTAGGCATGGACTAGCCCTGAAGCCAGCTCAAAGCAACATTGACTGGTAGATTTTATTGCTCTAAGCAATACCAGAGCTAGGGAAGGGTTTTAGGGACTATTCCATTTGTGGCTGCCAAGCTAGGTTTTAGTATAACACAATAGATGCACCAAGAGACAGCCCTGAAACAATCCATATAAATTTGCTGCGACCTGGTCTTAACTGGGGCTCAAATTCTCAGCTCAGCTACAGTTTTGTCTTCAAAAATCTGCAAACATGAAAATTAGACCAGCGTCTCAAAACATCAAAGCAACTCATCCCAGTGAGGCTAAGGAGTTAATTTCTTTACACTTGCAGCACTCTTAGCACACAAGAAACCCCATTTATATGGTACTTTTCTCTAAGGCAGTATAAGCTACTGTTTCATACTGAATTAAAACCGATAAAGCAGAACCAACTAAACACAGAAATAACTATGTAATCCTCTCTGGACTTGCAAGGGAAAAGAGAGGCTGCTAATTACAGCCTAACTCATCTCCTCACTGCCATAAAAGCCTTAGCAACTCTGTCTTTATAACACACATCAGCACCAGCCTTTCGTTAAATCAGGGATTTTGCTCCTCATAAAAGGAGCTGTAGCGGCAGCACCCCCAAACTCCATCTCCCCTTTGAAGGAACGAAGACAGGTTGTCCTCCCGTAATCAAACCATTCTCTGGTTATTCCCAGTCAATTAATCTGCCACTTAACCTCACCATTAGCGGCCACCACCACTAAGAAGCCATGCAATTTAGGCCATAGGCAATGGAAGAAGCCGCAGAGAGGGACTGCTATTTATTTGTAATTCTGCCATGAGATGCTTTCATCAACAGAAACATGTTTTCCTGCCTGAAGGCTAGTAACACCGAGCCTCCACGTTTGTGATTCACCTTTTTGATACTTTTGGCACTCTAGGTAAAGAGTAGCTGAGATTATTTCTAGGGAGTACTGTGCACGAGGTTTCAGGGCTATCTACTGACTAAAGCAGGCCCTTGGGCCCAAGCCAGAAAGGTTTTGTACATGCTAACCTGCTTGCAAAGCCAGCTGCCTTCCACCGTAATAGGGCGGCTCCTCTACAAGAGTGACATTCAAGCCACGAGATGCCAGCAGACTGCATCTGGCATCCAGACACAGCAGCTGCTCCGCAAAACAAACAGGCTACTGGGATGGCCAGCATGTTACGGGTTTGTTAGATCCACCCACCGAAGCAGCCTGTGCCGTTGCTGCTAGCAGAATAATTGCCCTTTTGCTGAAGGTCCAGAGGTTTCATGGATACCAGGAAAAAAAAAATAACAACCCAAAACACAGGCACATTTGACTCCATTTTTCCCCAAAGCACCAGGTATGTGATATCCAGGCTCCAGCTGAGGCAGCTGCAACCTGTCCCCCCCCCAACGTGTGTTTTCCGAGTAGTCCCAAGTCTGGAAAGCATAAACTCATGCCCAGGGAACATCCTTAGACCAACACTGAGTGCATGAAGGATGAACATAAAATCAACACAGCACAGTCAGCCTTTTTACTATAGGCTCACCCAACAGCAACCTCGCTATATTTTAGGATCATTCATCTAGTGACAAAAATAACCACGTTATTTCCTTAAATACACTGTGCAACAGGACAGCATGACTAAGACGGACACAGTAGCTTTTTCTCCTGGGCAGGAAAAGCTACAGGACTTTCTGTGATGGACGATGTTATACACTTGAGAAGATTTGGGCAGAAAAGGCGTACATTATTTATGAATTGCTTGCAATATCAAGATGTTCACTACCAAGTCTCTGTAAGCCACTGTGCCACTGTGTTGCTCTCACTTTTAGGAGTGTGACTATCTGTTAATACAGTAGAATACAGCATTTGCTACACCGCTAAGTAAAGGAAAACTCAAGTTTCCACAGCTATCAGGCATCTCTAAAATAAAACAGAAAGAATTAAAAAAAAGGCAAAAACCTAAGAAGATCTGCTGCGCTCCCCAGTGCCATGCTGAGGAGCTGTGTTTACTCAGTTTGTCTCCGGCATCCAAAAATGGACCATGGCTTTCCAGGGCTTTCAGTGCTAAATGAAAGCTGACTGCAGAAAATTCATTGGTAAGTGTTTATTAGTGGCTGCCATTCTAATTTTAACCTCTGGACATTTTTAGGTCCAATAAAAGAGAAAAAAAAGAAGACCAAAACCCAAGAGACCAAATAATCCACATAGGATTCTCTCCTGCCTGTGCTATTTCAAAAGTCACTCTGAGATTCAGGGATTTATTTTTTTTTTAAATCACTGTTTAACTTCTTCTATGGGAAGCATTAAATTACACCACAATGTCAAACTGAACTGTGCAAGAAAACAAAGCCTCTTAGAAAGGAAGGAGACATGGATTCCCATGGGAAATCAGTTTCCAGTATAAATACTTCACCGGTATTATAGAATCCCAGAATGGTTTGGGTTGGAAGGGACCTTAAAGATCATCTAGTTCCCCCCCCC